>JAJGQC010000538.1:32500-74725 GCA_021014325.1 Plazaster borealis
CAGCAGACCCCCAGTAGACCCCCAGTAGACCCAGTAGACCAAGTAGACCCAGTAGACCCAGTAGACCCCCAGTAGACCCAGTAGACCCCCAGTAGACCCAGTAGACCCAGTAGACCCAGTAGACCCCCAGTAGACCCAGTAGACCCAGTAGACCCAGTAGACCCAGTAGACCCAGTAGACCCAGTAGACCCCCAGTAGACCCAGTTGACCCCCAGTACACCCAGTAGACCCAGTAGACCCAGTAGACCCAGTAGACCCAGTAGACCCCCAGTAGACCCAGTAGACCCAGTAGACCCAGTAGACCCCCAGTAGACCCAGTAGACCCAGTAGACCCCCAGGAGACCCAGTAGACCCAGTAGACCCCAGGAGACCCAGTAGACCCAGGAGACCCAGTAGACCCAGGAGACCCAGTCGACCCAGTAGACCCAGGAGACACCGGTAGACCCAGGAGACCCAGTAGACCCCCAGCAGACTCAGTAGACCCAGTAGACCCCAGTAGACCCAGTAGACCCAGTAGACCCAGTAGACCCAGTAGACCCAGTAGACCCAGTAGACCCAGTAGACCCCCAGTAGACCCAGTAGACCCAGTAGACCCCCAGTAGACCCAGTAGACCCAGTAGACCCCCAGTAGACCCAGTAGACCCCCAGTAGACCCAGTAGACCCAGTAGACCCCCAGTAGACCCAGTAGACCCAGTAGACCCAGTAGACCCCAGTAGACCCAGTAGACCCAGTAGACCCCAGTAGACCCAGCAGACCCAGTAGACCCCCAGTAGACCCAGTAGACCCAGTAGACCCCCAGTAGACCCAGTAGACCCAGTAGACCCCAGTAGACCCAGTAGACCCAGCAGACCCAGTAGACCCAGTAGACCCCGAGCAGACCCAGTAGACCCAGTAGACCCCCAGTAGACCCAGTAGACCCCCAGTAGACCCAGTAGACCCCCAGTAGACCCAGTAGACCCAGCAGACCCAGTAGACCCAGTAGACCCTCAGTAGACCCCCAGTAGACCCAGTAGACCCATTAGACCCCCAGTAGACCCAGTAGACCCCCAGTAGACCCAGTAGACCCCCAGTAGACCCAGTAGACCCCAGTAGACCCAGCACACCCAGTAGACCCCCACCAGACCCAGTCGACCCAGCAGACCCAGTAGACCCCAGTAGACCCAGTAGACCCAGCAGACCCAGTAGACCCCAGTAGACCCAGCAGACCCAGTAGACCCACTGTAGACCCAGTAGACCCTGTAGACCCAGTAGACCCAGTAGACCTATTAGACTCCCAGTAGACCCAGTAGACCCAGTAGACCCAGTAGACCCCAAAAACCCCCAGTAGACCCAGTAGACCCAGTAGACCCCAGTAGACCCAGTAGACCCAGTAGACCCAGTAGACCCAGCAGACCCAGTAGACCCCCAGCAGACCCAGCAGACCCCAGCAGACCCAGTAGACCCAGTAGACCAAGTAGACGCAGTAGACACAGTAGACCCCCAGTAGACTCAGTAGACCAAGTAGACCCAGTAGACTCCAGGTAGACCCACTAGACCCCCACGACCCTCAGTAGACCCAGTAGACCCCAGTAGACCAAGAAGACCCAGTAAACCCCCAGTATACCCAGTAGACCCAGTAGACCTCCAGTAGACCCAGTAGACCCAGTAGACCCCAGTAGACCCAGTAAACCCAGTAGACCCCAGTAGACCCCCAGTAGACTCCTAGCAGACCCAGTAGACCCAGTAGACCCAGTAGACCCAGTAGACCCCCAGTAGACCCAGTAGACCCAGTAGACCCCCAGTAGACCCAGTAGACCCAGTAGACCCAGTAGACCCCCAACAGACCCAGTAGACCCAGTAGACCCCCAGTAGACCCAGTAGACCCAGTAGACCCAGTAGACCCAGTAGACCCAGTAGACCCAGGAGACCCCCAGAAGACCCAGTAGACCCAGTAGACCCAGCAGACCCAGTAGACCCAGTAGACCCCCAGTAGACCCAGTAGACCCAGTAGACCCCCAACAGACCATTTATAGCCAGTTGACCCCAAGTATACCCAGTAGACCCAGTAGACCCAGTAGACCCCCAGTAGACCCAGTAGACCCAGTAGACCTCCAGTAGACCCAGTAGACCCAGTAGACCCCAGTAGACCCAGTAGACCCAGTAGACGCCCAGTAGACCCAGTAGACCCAGTAGACCCCCAGTAGACACAGTAGACCCCCAGTAGACCCAGTAGACCCAGTAGACCCCCAGTAGACCCAGTAGACCCGGGCGACCCCCAGGAGACCCAGGAGACCCAGCAGACCCAGTCGACCCCCACCAGACCCAGTAGACCCAGTAGACCACCAGTAGACCCAGTAGACCCAGCAGACCCAGTAGACCCAGTAGACCCAGTAGACCCAGTAGACCCCAGTAGACCCAGTAGACCCAGTAGACCCAGCAGACCCAGTAGACCCCACTAGACCCAGCAGACCCAGTAGACCCAGTAGACCCAGTAGACCCCAGCAGACCCAGTAGACCCAGTAGACCCACCAGACCCCAACCAGACCCCGTAGACCCAGCAGACCCCCAGAACACCCAGTAGACCCAGTAGACCCAGTAGACCCAGTAGACCCAGTAGACCCCCCAGTAGACCCAGTAGACCCAGTAGACCCCAGTAGACTCAGTAGACCCAGTAGATTCCAGTAGACCCAGTAGACCCAGTAGACCCCCAGTAGACCCAGTAGACCCAGTAGACCCCCAATAGACCCAGTAGACCCAGTAGACCCCCAGTAGACCCAGTAGACCCAGTAAAACCCCAGTAGACCCAGTAGACCCCCAGTAGACCCAGTAGACCCAGTAGACCCCCAACAGACCCAGTAGACCCAGTAGACCCCCAGTAGACCCAGTAGACCCAGTAGACCCCCAGTAGACCCAGTAGACCCAGTAGACCCCCAGTAGACCCAGTAGACCCAGTAGACCCCCAGTAGACCCAGTAGACCCCAGTAGACCCAGTAGACCCAGTAGACCCCCAGGAGACCCAGGAGACCCAGTAGACCCCAGTAGACCCAGTAGACCCAGTAGACCCCCAGTAGACCCAGTAGACCCAGTAGACCCAGTAGACCCAGTAGACCCCCAGTAGACCCAGTAGACCCAGTAGACCCAGTAGACCCCAGTAGACCCAGTAGACCCAGTAGACCCCCAGTAGACCCAGTAGACCCAGTAGACCCCCAACAGACCCAGTAGACCCAGTAGACCCCCAGTAGACTCAGTAGACCCAGTAGACCCAGCAGACCCAGTAGACCCAGTAGACCCCCAGTAGACCCAGTAGACCCAGCCGACCCCAGTAGACCCAGTAGACCCAGTAGACCCAGTAGACCCCAGCAGACCAAGTTGACCCAGTAGACACCCAGTAGACCCAGTTGCACCAGTAGACCCAGCAGACCCAGTAGACCCCACTAGACCTATTAGACCCATTAGACCCCTAGTAGACCCAGTAGACCCAGTAGACCCAGCAGACCCAGTAGACCCAGTAGACCCAGTAGACCCCAGTAGACCGAGTAGACCCAGTAGACCCCTAGTAGACCCAGTAGACCCAGTAGACCCAGCAGACCCAGTAGACCCAGTAGACCCAGTAGACCCAGTAGACCCAGTAGACCCCCAGTAGACCCAGTAGACCCAGTAGACCCCCAGTAGACCCAGTAGACCCAGTAGACCCAGTAGACCCAGTAGACCCAGTAGACCCAGTAGACCCCCAGTAGACCCAGTAGACCCAGTAGACCCCCAGTAGACCCAGTAGACCCAGTAGACCCCCAACAGACCCAGTAGACCCAGTAGACCCCCAGTAGACTCAGTAGACCCAGTAGACCCCCAGTAGACCCAGTAGACCCAGTAGACCCCCAGTAAACCCAGTAGACCCAGTAGACCCAGTAGACCCAGCAGACCACCAGTAGACCCAGTAGACCCAGAAGACCCAGTAGACCCAGTAGACCCCAGTAGACCCAGCAGGCCCATTAGACCCCAGTAGACCCAGTTGACCCTGGAGACCCAGTAGACCCCCCAGCAGACCCAGCAGACCCAGTAGACCCAGTAGACCCAGTAGACCCAGTAGACCCAGCATACTCGCAGCAGACCCAGTAGACCCAGTAGACCCCCAGTAGACCCAGTAGACCCAGTAGACCCAGTAGACCCCCAGTAGACCCAGTAGACCCAGTAGACCCAGCAGACCCAGTAGACCCAGTAGACCCAGCAGACCCAGTAGACCCAGCAGACCCAGTAGACCCCCAGCAGACCCCCAGTAGACCCAGTAGACCCAGCAGACCCAGTAGACCCAGCAGACCCAGTAGACCCAGCAGAGCCCCAGTAGACCCAGTAGACCAAGTAGACCCAGTAGACCCAGTAGACCCCAGCAGACCCAGTAGACCCAGCAGACCCAGTAGACCCAGCAGACCCAGCAGACCCAGTAGACCCAGCAGACCCAGTAGACCCAGTAGACCCAGTAGACCCCAGCAGACCCAGTAGACCCCAGTAGACCCAGTAAACCCAGTAGACCCAGTAGACCCCCAGTAGACCCAGTAGACCCATAGACCCAGTAGACCCAGCAGACCCCCAGTAGACCCAGTAGACCCAGTAGACCCCCAGTAGACCCAGTAGACCCAGTAGACCCCCAGTAGACCCAGTAGACCCAGTAGACCCCCAGTAGACTCAGTAGACCCAGTAGACCCCAGTAGACCCAGTAGACCCAGTAGACCCCCAGTAGACCCAGTAGACCCAGTAGACCCAGTAGACCCCCAGTAGACCCAGTAGACCCAGTAGACCCAGTAGACCCAGTAGACCCAGTAGACCCCCAGTAGACCCAGTAGACCCAGTAGACCCCCAGTAGACCCAGTAGACCCCCAGTAGACCCAGTAGACCCAGTAGACCCCCAACAGACCCAGTAGACCCAGTAGACCCCCAGTAGACCCAGTAGACCCAGTAGACCCAGTAGACCCAGTAGACCCCCAGTAGACCCAGTAGACCCAGTAGACCCCCAGTAGACTCAGTAGACCCAGTAGACCCCAGTAGACCCAGCAGACCCCCAGTAGACCCAGTAGACCCAGTAGACCCCCAGTAGACACAGTAGACCCAGTAGACCCCCAGTAGACCCAGTAGACCCAGTAGACCCAGTAGACCCAGTAGACCCCCAGCAGACCCAGTAGACCCCCAGTAGACCCATTAGACCCAGTAGACCCTGTAGACCCAGTAGACCCAGTAGACCCAGTAGACCCAGTAGACCCCCAGTAGACCCAGTAGACCCAGTAGACCCAGCAGACCCAGTAGACCCAGTTTAGAGCCAGTATACCCAGTAGACCCCCAGTAGACCCAGTAGACCCAGTAGACACCCAGTAGACCCAGTAGACCCAGTTTAGACCCAGTAGACCCAGTAGACCCCCAGTAGACCCAGTAGACCCAGTAGACCCCCAGTAGACCCAGTAGACCCCCAGTAGACCCAGTAGACCCAGTAGACCTAGTAGACCTCCAGTAGACCCAGTAGACCCAGTAGACCCAGCACACTCCCAGTAGACCAAGTAGACCCAGCAGACCCCCAGTAGACCCCCAGTAGACCCAGTAGACCAAGTAGACCCAGTAGACCCAGTAGACCCCCAGTAGACCCAGTAGACTCCCAGTAGACCCAGTAGAACCAATAGACCCAGTAGACCCAGTAGACCCCCAGTACACCCAGTAGACCCAGTAGACTTCCAGTAGACCCAGTAGACCCATTAGACCCAGTAGACCCCAGCAGACCCAGTAGACCCAGTAGACTCAGATTAGACCCAGTAGACCCAGCAGACCCAGTAGACCCCCAGTAGACCCAGTAGACCCAGTAGACCCAGTAGACCCAGTAGACCCCCAGTAGACCCAGTAGACCCAGTAGACCCAGTAGACCCAGTAGACCCAGTAGACCCAGTAGACCCAGTAGACCCCCAGTAGACCCAGTAGACCCAGTAGACCCAGTAGACCCAGTAGATCCAGTAGACCCAGTAGACCCAGTAGACCCAGCAGACCCAGTAGACCCAGTAGACCCCCAGTAGACCCAGTAGACCCAGTAGACCCCCAGGAGACCCAGTAGACCCAGTAGACCCAGTAGACCCAGGAGACCGAGTAGACCCCAGCAGACCCAGCAGACCCAGTAGACCCAGTAGACCCCCAGTAGACCCAGTAGACCCAGTAGACCCCCAGTAGACCCAGTAGACCCAGTAGACCCCAGTAGACCCAGTAGACCCAGTAGACCCCCAGTAGACCCAGTAGACCGAGTAGACCCCCAGTAGACCCAGTAGACCCAGTAGACCCCAGTAGACCCCCAGTAGACCCAGTAGACCCAGTAGACCCCCAGTAGACCCAGTAGACCCAGTAGACCCCCAGTAGACCCAGTAGACCCAGTAGACCCCCCGTAAACCCAGTAGACCCAGTAGACCCCAGTAGACCCAGTAGACCCAGTAGACCCAGTAGACCCCCAGTAGACCCAGCAGACCCAGTAGACCCCCAGTAGACCCAGTAGACCCAGTAGACCCAGCAGACCCAGTAGACCCAGTAGACCCCCAGCAGACCCAGTAGACCCAGTAGACCCCGTAGACCCAGTAGACCCCAGTAGACCCAGTAGACCCAGTAGACCCCCAGTAGACCCAGTAGACCCAGTAGACCCCCAGTAGACCCAGTAGACCCAGTAGACCCAGTAGACCCAGTAGACCCCCAGTAGACCCAGTAGACCCAGTAGACCCCCAGTAGACCCAGTAGACCCAGTAGACCCCCAGTAGACCCAGCAGACCCAGTAGACCCAGTAGACCCCCAGTAGACCCAGTAGACCCAGTAGACCACTAGACCCCCAGTAGACCGAGTAGACCCCCAGTAGACCCAGTAGACCCAGTAGACCCCCAGTAGACCCAGTAGACCCAGTAGACCCCCAGTAGACCCAGTAGACCCAGTAGACCCAGTAGACCCCCAGTAGACCCAGTAGACCCAGTAGACCCAGTAGACCCCAGCAGACCCAGCAGACCCAGTAGACCCCCAGTATACCCAGTCGACCCCACGTAGCCCCATTAGAGCCATTAGACCCCCAGTAGACCCAGTAGACCCAGTAGACCCAGTAGACCCCCAGTAGACCCAGTAGACCCAGTAGACCCCCAGTAGACCCAGTAGAACCCAAGTAGACCCAGTAGACCCAGTAGACCCCCAGTAGACCCAGTAGACCCAGTAGACCCCAGTAGACCCAGTAGACCCAGTAGACCCCCAGTAGACCCAGCAGACCCAGTAGACCCAGTAGACCCCCAGTAGACCCAGTAGACCCAGTAGACCCAGTAGACCCAGTAGACCCCCAGTAGACCCAGTAGACCCAGTACACACCCAGTAGACCCCGTATACCCACTAGACTCCCAGGACACCCACTCTAGACCCAGTAGACCCAGTAGACCCAGTATACACCCAGTAGACCCAGTAGACCTAGTATTGTGCCAGTAGACCCAGTAGACCCAGTTGAGACCCAGTAGACCCAGTAGACCCAGTAGACCCAGCAGACCCAGTAGACCCAGCAGACCCAGTAGACCCAGCCCAGTAGACCCAGCAGACCCAGCAGACCCCATCAGACCCTGTAGACCCCCAGTAGACCCAGCAGACCCATTAGCCCCCCAGTAGACCCCCAGTAGACCCAGTAGACCCCCAGTAGACCCAGTAGACCCAGTAGACCCAAAGTGGACCCAGTAGACCCCCAGTAGACCCAGTAGACCCCCAGTAGACCCAGTAGACCCAGTAGACCCAGTAGACCCAGTAGACCCCAGTAGACCGTGTAGACCCAGTAGACCCAGTAGACCCCCAGTAGACCCAGTAGACCCCCAGTAGACCCAGTAGACCCCCAGTAGACCCAGTAAACCCCCAGGAGACCCAGTAGACCCAGTAGACCCCCAGTAGACCCAGTAGACCCAGTAGACCCCCAGTAGACCCAGTAGACCCAGTCGACCCCCAGGAGACCCAGTAGACCCAGTAGACCCCCAGTAGACCCAGTAGACCCAGGAGACCCAGTACACTCCCAGTAGACCCAGTAGACCCAGCAGACCCAGTAGACCCAGTAGACCCAGTAGCCCCACCAGACCCCCAGCAGACCCAGTAGACCCAGTAGACCCCCAGTAGACCCAGTAGACCCAGTAGACCCCAGCAGACCCAGTAGACCCAGTAGACCCAGTAGACCCAGCAGACCCCAGCAGACCCAGTAGACCCCCCGCAGACCCCGTAGACCCAGTAGACCCCCAGCAGACCCATTAGACCCATTAGACCCCCTATAGACCCAGTAGACCCAGTAGACCCAGTAGACCCAGTAGACCCCAGCAGACCCAGTAGACCCAGTAGACCCAGTAGACCCAGTAGACCCAGTAGACCCAGTAGACCCCAGTAGACCCAGTAGACCCAGTAGATCCCCCAGTAGACACAGTAGACCCAGTAGACAAAGTAGACCCAGTAGACCCAGTAGACCCCAAGTAGACCCCCACTAAACCCAATAGACCCAGTAGACCCAGTAGACCTAGTAGACCTCCAGTAGACCCAGTAGACCCAGTAGACCCAGCACACTCCCAGTAGACCAAGTAGACCCAGCAGACCCCCAGTAGACCCAGTAGACCCAGTAGACCCAGTAGACCCAGTAGACCCAGTAGACCCCCAGTAGACCCAGTAGACCCCCAGTAGACCCAAGCAGACCCAGTATACCCATCGAGACCCAGTAGACCCAGTAGACCCAGTAGACCCAGTAGACCCAGCAGACCCCCAGTAGACCCCCACTAGACCGTGTAGACCAAGTAGACCCAGTAGACCCAGGAGACCCAGTAGACCTCCAGTAGACCCAGTAGACCCAGTAGACCCCCAGTACACCCAGTAGACCCAGTAGACTTCCAGTAGACCCAGTAGACCCAGTAGACCCCCAGTAGACCCAGTAGACCCAGTAGACCCAGTAGACCCAGTAGACCCAGTAGACCCAGTAGACCCAGTAGTCCCAGTAGACCCCCAGTAGACCCAGTAGACCCCCAGTAGACCCAGTAGACCCAGTAGACCCCAAACAGACCCAGTAGACCCAGTAGACCCCCAGTAAACCCAGTAGACCCAGTAGACCCAGTAGACCCCCAGTAGACCCAGTAGACCCAGTAGACCCAGTAGACCCCCAGCAGACCCATTAGACCCAGTAGTCCCCAGTAGACCCAGAAGACCCTTTAGACCCCCAGTAGACCCATTACACCCCAAGTAGACCCAGTAGACCCAGTAGACCCCGTAGACCCAGGAGACCCCGTAGACCCAGTCGCCCCCCAGGAGACCCAGTAGACCCAGCAGACCCCCAGCAGACCCAGCAGACCCAGTAGACCCAGTAGACCCAGTAGACCCAGTAGACCCCCAGTAGACCCAGTAGACCCAGTAGACCCCGAGTAGACCCAGTAGACCCAGTAGACCCCCCAGTAGACCCAGAAGACCCAGTAGACCCCCACGAGACCCAGTACACCCCAAGTAGACCCAGTAGACCCAGTAGACCCCCAGTAGACCCAGTAGACCCAGTAGACCCCCAGTAGACCCAGTAGACCCAGTAGACCCCCAGTAGACCCAGTAGACCCAGTAGACCCCCAGTAGACCCAGTAGACCCAGCAGACCCCAGTAGACCCAGTAGACCCAGTAGACCCCCAGTAGACTCAGTAGACCCAGTAGACCTCAAGTAGACCCAGTAGACCCCCAGTAGACCCAGTAGACGCAGTAGATCCCCAGTAGACCCAGTAAAACCCCAGTAGACCCAGTAGAACCCCAGTAGACCCAGTAGACCCAGTAGACCCCCAACAGACCCAGTAGACCCAGTAGACCCCCAGTAGACCCAGTAGACCCAGTAGACCCCCAGTAGACCCAAGAGACCCCCAGTAGACCCAGAAGACCCCCAGTAGACCCAGTAGACCCAGTAGACCCAGCAGACCCAGCAGACCCAGTAGCCCCAGTAGACCCAGTAGACCCAGCAGACCTAGTAGACCCAGTAGACCCAGTAGACCCAGTAGACCCAGTAGACCCCCAGTAGACCCAGTAGACCCAGTAGACCCAGTAGACCCAGTAGACCCAGTAGACCCAGTAGACCCCCAGTAGACCCAGTAGACCCAGTAGACCCCAGTAGACCCAGTAGACCCAGTAGACCCCAAGTAGACCCAGTAGACCCCCAGTAGACCCAGTAGACCCAGTAGACCCCCAGTAGACCCAGTAGACCCAGTAGACCCCCAGCAGACCCATTAGACCCAGTAGACCCAGTAGACCCCCAGTAGACCCAGTAGACCCAGTAGACCCAGTAGACCCAGCAGACCCAGTAGACCCCCAGTAGACCCAGTAGACCCAGTAGACCCAGCACACACCCAGTAGACCCAGTAGACCCAGAAGACCCAGTAGACCCAGTAGACCCCCAGTAGACCCAGTAGACCCAGTAGACCCCCCGTAGACCCAGTAGACCCAGTAGACCCAGTAGACCCCCAGTAGACCCAGTAGACCCAGTAGACCCCCAGTAGACCCAGTAGACCCAATAAACCCCCAGTAGACCCAGTAGACCCAGTAGACCCAGTAGACCCAGCACACTCCCAGTAGACCAAGTAGACCCAGCAGACCCCCAGTAGACCCCCAGTAGACCCAGTAGACCTAGTAGACCCAGCAGACCCAGTAGACCCAGTAGACCCAGTAGACCCAATAGACCCAGTAGACCCCCGTAGACCCAGTAGACCCCCAGTAGACCCAGTAGACCCCCAGTAGACGCAGTAGACCCAGTAGACCCCCAGTAGACCCAGTACACCCCCAGTAGACCCAGTAGACCCACTAGACCCCCAACAGACCCAGTAGACCCAGTAGACCCAGTAGACCCAGTAGACCCCCAGTAGACCCAGTAGACCCAGTAGACCCCCAGTAGACCCAGTAGACCCCCAGGAGACCCAGTAGACCCAGTAGACCCCCAGTAGACCCAGTAGACCCAGTAGACCCAGTAGACCCAGTAGACCCCCAGTAGACCCAGGAGACCCCCAGTAGACCCAGTAGACCCAGTAGACCCCAGTAGACCCAGTAGACCCAGTAGACCCAGTAGACCTCCAGTAGACCCAGTAGACCCAGTAGACCCAGCACACTCCCAGTAGACCAAGTAGACACCTTAGCCCCAGTTGACCCCCAGTAGACCCAGTAGACCCCGATTAGACCCAGTAGACCCAGTAGACCCCGTAGACCCACTAGACCCAGAAGACCCAGTAAACCGCAGTAGACCCAGTAGACCCAGTAGACCCCCAGTAGACCCAGTAGACCCCCAGTAGACCCAGTAGACCCAGTAGACCCCCAGTAGACCCAGTAGACCCAGTAGACCCCCACTAAACCCAATAGACCCAGTAGACCCAGTAGACCTAGTAGACCTCCAGTAGACCCAGTAGACCCAGTAGACCCAGCACACTCCCAGTAGACCAAGTAGACCCAGCAGACCCAGTAGACCCAGTAGACCCCTAGTAGACCCAGCAGACCCCCAGTAGACCCAGTAGACCCAGTAGACCCTGTAGACCCAGTAGACCCAGTAGACCCCCAGTAGACCCCGTAGACCCCCAGTAGACCCAGTAGACCCAGTCGACCCAGGAGACCCAAGAGACCCAGCAGACCCAGTAGACCCAGTAGACCCAGTAGACCCAGTAGACCCAGTAGACCCCCAGTAGACCCAGTAGACCCAGTAGACCCCCAGTAGACCCAGTAGACCCAGTAGACCCCAGTAGACCCAGTAGACCCCCAGGAGA
This sequence comes from Plazaster borealis, assembly GCA_021014325.1. Classification (NCBI taxonomy): domain Eukaryota; kingdom Metazoa; phylum Echinodermata; class Asteroidea; order Forcipulatida; family Labidiasteridae; genus Plazaster; species Plazaster borealis. Next base: position 44,246 of record JAJGQC010000538.1, read on the forward strand.
CCCAGTAGACCCAGGAGACCCCCAACAGACCCAGTAGACCCAGTCGACCCCAGCAGACCCAGTAGACCCAGTAGACCCAGTAGACCCCCAGCCGACCCAGCAGACCCAGTAGACCCCAGCAGACCCAGTAGACCCAGTAGACCCCAGCAGACCCAGTAGACCCAGCAGACCCCAGCAGACCCAGCAGACGCAGTAGACCCTGTAGACCCAGTAGACCCAGTAGACCCAGTAGACCCCCAGTAGACCCAGTAGACCCAGTAGACCCCCAGTAGACCCAGTAGACCCAGTAGACCCACAGTAGACCCAGTAGACCCAGTAGACCCCCAGTAGACCCAGTAGACCCAGTAGACCCCAGTAGACCCAGTAGACCCAGTAGACCCAGTAGACCCAGTAGACCCCCAGTAGACCCAGTAGACCCAGTAGACCCAGTAGACCCAGTAGACCCAGTAGACCCAGTAGACCCCCAGTAGACCCAGTAGACCCCCAGTAGACCCAGTAGACCCAGTAGACCCAGTAGACCCCCAGTAGACCCAGTAGACTCCCAGTAGACCCAGTAGACCCAGTAGACCCAGTAGACCCCCAGTAGACCCAGTAGACCCAGTAGACCCAGTAGACCCCCAGTAGACCCAGTAGACCCAGTAGACCCAGTAGACCCAGTACACTCCCAGTAGACCCAGCAGACCCAGAAGACCCAGTAGACCCAGTAGACCCCAGCAGACCCAGTAGACCCAGTAGACCCCCAGTAGACCCAGCAGACCCAGTAGACCCCAGCAGACCCAGTAGACCCAGTAGACCCCAGTAGACCCAGTAGACCCCAGTAGACCCAGCAGACCCAGTAAACCCAGCAGACCCAGTAGACCCGGTAGACCCAGTAGACCCAGTAGACCCAGTAGACCCCCAGTAGACCCCCAGTAGACCCAGTAGACCCAGTAGACCCCCAGTAGACCCAGTAGACCCAGTAGACCCCCAGTAGACCCAGTAGACCCAGTAGACCCCGAGTAGACCCAGTAGACCCAGTAGACCCCCCAGTAGACCCAGAAGACCCAGTAGACCCAGTAGACCCAGTAGACCCAGTAGACCCAGTAGACCCCCAGTAGACCCAGTAGACCCAGTAGACCCCCAGTAGACCCAGTAGACCCAGTAGACCCCCAGTAGACCCAGTAGACCCAGTAGACCCAGTAGACCCAGTAGACCCAGTAGACCCCCAGTAGACCCAGTAGACCCAGGAGACCCAGTAGACCTCCAGTAGACCCAGTAGACCCAGTAGACCCCCAGTAGACCCAGTAGACCCAGTAGACCCCCAGTAGACCCAGTAGACCCAGTAGACCCCCAGTAGACCCAGTAGACCCAGTAGACCCCCAGTAGACCCAGTAGACCCAGTAGACCCCAGTAGACCCAGTAGACCCAGTAGACCCCCAGTAGACCCAGTAGACCCCCAGTAGACCCAGTAGACCCCCAGTAGACCCAGTAGACCCAGTAGACCCAGTAGACCCAGTAGACCCAGTAGACCCAGTAGACCCAGTAGACCCCAGTAGATCCAGCAGATCCAGTAGACTCCCAGTATACCCAGGAGACCCAGTAGACCCCAAGTACACCCAGTTGACCAGTAGACTCCCAGTAGACCAAGTTGACCCAGTAGACACCCAGTAGACCCAGTTGCACCAGTAGACCCAGCAGACCCAGTAGACCCCACTAGACCTATTAGACCCATTAGACCCCCAGTAGACCAAGTAGACGCAGTAGACTCACAGTAGACCCATTAGACCCACAGTAGACCCAGTAGACCCCCACTAAACCCAATAGACCCAGTAGACCCAGTAGACCTAGTAGACCTCCAGTAGACCCAGTAGACCCAGTAGACCCAGCACACTCCCAGTAGACCAAGTAGACCCAGCAGACCCCCAGTAGACCCCCAGTAGACCCAGTAGACCAAGTAGACCCAGTAGACCCAGTAGACCCCCAGTAGACCCAGTAGACTCCCAGTAGACCCAGTAGAACCAATAGACCCAGTAGACCCCAGTAGACCCAGTAGACCAAGTAGACCCAGTAGACCCCCAGTAGACCCAGTAGACCCAGTAGACCCAGTAGACCCCCAGTAGACCCAGTAGACCCCCAGTAGACCCAGTAGACCCAGTAGACCCAGTAGACCCAGTAGACCCAGTAGACCCAGTAGACCCCCAGTAGACCCAGTAGACCCAGTAGACCCAGTAGACCCAGTAGACCCCCAGAAGACCCAGTAGACCCAGTAGACCCAGTAGACCCAGTAGACCCAGTAGACCCAGTAGACCCCCAGTAGACCCAGTAGACCCAGTAGACCCCCAGTAGACCCAGTAGACCCAGTAGACCCCAGTAGACCCAGTAGACCCAGCAGACCCCCAGTAGACCCAATAGACCCGGTAGACCCCCAGTAGACCCAGTAGACCCAGTAGACCCCCAGTAGACCCAGTAGACCCAGTAGACTCCCAGTAGACCCAGTAGACCCAGTAGACCCAGTAGACCCCCAGTAGACCCAGTAGACCCAGTAGACCCAGTAGACCCAGTTGACCCAGTAGACCCAGTAGACCCAGTAGACCCAGTAGACCCAGTAGACCCCCAGTAGACCCAGTAGACCCAGTAGACCCAGTAGACCCAGCAGACCCAGTAGACCCAGTAGAGCCCAAGTAGACCCCTAGTAGACCAAGTCGACCCAGTAGACCCCAGTAGACCCAGTAGACCCAGTAGACCCCCAGTAGACCCAGTAGACCCAGTAGACCCAATAGATCCCCAGTAGACCCAGTAGACCCCCAGTAGACCCAGTAGACCAAGTAGACCCCAGTAGACCCAGTAGACCCAGTAGACCTCCAGTAGACCCAGTAGACCCAGTAGACCCCCAGTAGACCCAGTAGACCCAGTAGACCCCAGTAGACCCAGTAGACCCAGTAGACCCCCAGTAGACCCAGTAGACCCCCAGTAGCCCCAGTAGACCCAGTAGACCCAGCAGACCCAGTAGACCCAGTAGACCCCAGTAGACCCAGTAGACCCAGTAGACCCCCAGTAGACCCAGTAGACCCCCAGTAGACCCAGTAGACCCAGTAGACCCAGTAGACCCAGTAGACCCAGTAGACCCAGTAGACCCAGTAGACCCCCAGTAGACCCAGTAGACCCAGTAGACCCAGTAGACCCAGTAGACCCAGTAGACCCAGTAGACCCAGCAGACAGTAGACCAAGTAGACCCAGTAGACCCCAGTAAACCCAGTAGACCCACAGTAGACCCAGTAGACCCAGTAGACCCCAGTAGACCCAGTAGACCCAGCAGACCCAGTAGACCCAGTAGACCCCCAGTAGACCCAGTAGACCCAGTAGACCCCAGTAGACCCAGTAGACCCAGTAGACCCCCAGTAGACCCAGTAGACCCAGTAGACCCCCAGTAGACCCAGTAGACCCAGTAGACCCCCAGTAGACCCAGTAGACCCAGTAGACCCCAGTAGACCCAGTAGACCCAGTAGACCCCAGTAGACCCAGTAGACCCCCAGTAGACCCTCAGTAGACCCAGTACACCCAGTAGACCCCCAGTAGACACAGTAGACCCAGTAGACCCAGTAGACCCAGTAGACCCCCAGTAGACCCAGTAGACCCAGTTGAGCCCCAGTAGACCCAGTAGACCCAGTAGACCCAGTAGACCCAGTAGACCCCCAGTAGACCCAGTAGACCCAGTAGACCCCCAGTAGACCCAGTAGACCCAGTAGACCCCCAGTAGACCCAGTAGACCCAGTAGACCCCAGTAGACCCCCAGTAGACCTAGTAGACCCCAGTAGACCCAGTAGACCCACAGTAGACCCAGTAGACTCAGTAGACCCCCAGTAGACCCAGTAGACCCAATAAACCCCCAGTAGACCCAGTAAACCCAGTAGACCCAGTAGAGCCCCAGTAGACCCCCAGTAGACCCAGTAGACCCAGCAGACCCCAGTAGACCCAGTAGACCCAGTAGACCCCCAGTACACCCAGTAGACCCAGTAGACTTCCAGTAGACCCAGTAGACCCAGTAGACCCCCAGTAGACCCAGTAGACCCAGTAGACCCAGTAGACCCAGTACACTCCCAGTAGACCCATTAGACCCCCAGTAGACCCCCAGTAGACCCAGTAGACCCAGTAGACCTCCAGTAGACCCAGTAGACCCATTACACTCCCAGTAGACCCAGTAGACCCAGTAGACCCAGTAGACCCCAGTAGACCCCAAGTAGACCCAGTAGACCCAGTAGACCCAGTAGACCCAGTAGACCCCCAGTAGACCCAGTAGACCCAGTAGACCAAGTAGATCCAGTAGACCCAATAGACCCAGTAGACCCAGTAGACCCAGTAGACCCCCAGTAGACCCAGTAGACCAAGTAGACCCCAGTAGACCCAGTAGACCCAGTAGACCTCCAGTAGACCCAGTAGACCCAGTAGACCCAGTAGACCCCCAGTACACCCAGTAGACCCAGTAAACCCAGTAGACCCCAGTAGACCCAGCAGACCCAGTAGACCCCCAGTAGACCCAGTAGACCCAGTAGACCCCCAGTAGACCCAGTAGACCCCAGTAGACCCAGTAGACCCAGTAGACCCCCAGTAGACCCAGTAGACCCAGTAGACCCAGTAGACCCAGTAGACCCCCAGTAGACCCAGTAGACCCAGTAGACCCCCAATAGACCCAGTAGACCCAGTAGACCCAGTAGACCCAGTAGACCCAGTAGACCCAGTAGACCCAGTAGACCCCCAGTAGACCCAGTAGACAAAGTAGACCCAGTATTCCCAGTTGACCCAGTAGACCCAGTAGACCCCCAGTAGACCCAGTAGACCCAGTAGACCCCAGTAGACCCCAAGTAGACCCAGTTGACCCAGTAGACCCAGTAGACCCAGTAGACCCAGTAGACCCAGTAGACCCAGTAGACCCAGTAGACCCCAGTAGACCCAGTAGACCCAGTAGACCCCCAGTAGACCCAGTAGACCCAGTAGACCCAGTAGACCCCCAGTAGACCCAGTAGACCCAGTAGACCCAGTAGACTTCCAGTAGACCCAGTAGACCCAGTAGACCCCCAGTAGACCCAGTAGACCCAGTAGACCCAGTAGACCCAGTACACTCCCAGTAGACCCAATAGACCCAGTAGACCCAGTAGACCCAGAGACCCCAGTAGACCCAGTAGACCCAGTAGACCCCAGTAGACCCAGTAGACCCAGTAGACCCCAGTAGACCCAGTAGACCCAGTAGACCCCCAGTAGACCCAGTAGACCCAGTAGACCCAGTAGACCCAGTAGACCCAGTAGACCCAGTAGACCCAGTAGACCCAGTAGACCCCAGTAGACCGTGTAGACCCAGTAGACCCCCAGTAGACCCAGTAGACCGTGTAGACCCCCAGTAGACCCAGTAGACCCAGTAGACCCCAGTAGACCCAGTAGACCCCAGTAGACCCAGTAGACCAAGTAGACTCCCAGTAGACCCAATAGACCCAGTAGACCCCCAGTAGACCCAGTAGACCCAGGAGACCCAGTAGACCTCCAGTAGACCCAGTAGACCCAGTAGACCCCCAGTACACCCAGTAGACCCAGTAGACTTCCAGTAGACCCAGTAGACCCAGTAGACCCCCAGTAGACCCAGTAGACCCAGTAGACCCAGTAGACCCAGTACACTCCCAGTAGACCCAGTAGACTCAGTAGACCCAGTAGACCTCCAGTAGACCCAGTAGACCCAGTACACTCCCAGTAGACCCATTAGACCCAGTAGAACCCCAGTAGACCCAGTAAACCAAGTAGACCCAGTAGACCTCCAGTACACCCAGTAGACCCAGTACACTCCCAGTAGACCCAGTAGACCCAGTAGACCCCCAGTAGACCCAGTAGACCCAGTAGACCCCAGTAGACCCAGTAGACCCAGTAGACTCCCAGTAGACCCACTAGACCCAATAGACCCAGTAGACCCAGTAGACCTTCAGTAGACCCAGTAGACCCAGTAGACCCCAGTAGACCCAGTAGACCCCCAGTAGACCCAGTAGACCCAGTAGACCCAGTACACTCCCTGTAGACCCAGTAGACCCCCAGTAGACCCAGTAGACCCAGTAGACCCCCAGTAGACCCAGTAGACCTCCAGTAGACCCAGTAGACCCAGTACACTCCCAGTAGCCCCATTAGACCCCCAGTAGACCCCCAGTAGACCCCCAGTAGACCCAGTAGACCCAGTAGACCCAGTAGACCTCCAGTAGACCCAGTAGACCCAGTACACTCCCAGTAGACCCAGTAGACCCCGTAGACCCCCAGTAGACCCAGTAGACCCAGTAGACCCCCAGTAGACCCAGTAGACCCAGTAGACTCCCAGTAGACACACTAGACCCAATAGACCCAGTAGATCCCCAGTAGACCCAGTAGACCCAGTAGACCCAGTAGACCTCCAGTAGACCCAGTAGACCCAGTAGACCCAGTAGACCCAGTAGACCCAGTAGACCCCCAGTAGACCCAGTAGACCCAGTAGACCCAGCAGACCCAGTAGACCCAGTAGACCCAGTAGACCCAGCAGACCCAGTAGACCCAGTAGACCCAGTAGACCCAATAGACCCAGTAGACCCCCGTAGACCCAGCAGACCCAGTAGACCCCCAGTAGACCGAGTAGACCCATTAGACCCATAGTAGACCCAGTAGACCCAGTAGACCCAGCAGACCCAGTAGACCCAGTAGACCCCCAGTAGACCCAGTAGACCACCCTGAGACCAAGTAGTCCGAGTTGACCCAGTAGACCCTGTAGACCCCCTAGACCCAGTAGACCCAGTAGACCCAGTAGACCCCGGTAGACCCAGTAGACCCCCAGTAGACCCAGTAGACCCAGTAGACCCAGTAGACCCAGTAGACCCCAGTAGACCCAGTAGACCCAGTAGACCCAGTAGACCCCAGTAGACCCAGTAGACCCCAGTAGACCCAGTAGACCCAGTAGACCCCAGTAGACCCAATAGACCCAGTAGACCCAGTAGACCCCAGTAGACCCAGTAGACCCAGTAGACCCCAGTAGACCCAGTAGACCCAGTAGACCCAGTAGACCCAGTAGACCCCCAGTAGACCCAGTAGACCCCCAGTAGACCCAGTAGACCCAGTAGACCCAGTAGACCCAGTAGACCCCCAGTAGACCCAGTAGACCCAGTAGACCCAGTAGACCCAGTAGACCCAGTAGACCCAGTAGACCCAGTAGACCCAGTAGATCCAGTTGACCCAGTAGACCCCCACTAGACCAAGTTGACCCAGTAGACCCCCAGTAGAACCAGTAGACCCAGTAGACCCAAGTAAACCAGGTAAACCAGTAGACCCCAGTAGACCCAGTAGACCCAGTAGACCCAGTAGACCCCCAGTAGACCCAGTAGACCCAGTAGACCCAGTAGACCCAGTACACTCCCAGTAGACCCAGTAGACCCAGTAGACCCAGTAGACTCCCAGTAGACCCAGTAGACCCAATAGACCCAGTAGACCCAGTAGACTCTGATGTGAGGCAGTAGTCCACGTAGACCCATTGGAGACCCAGTAGACCCAGTAGACGCAGTGTAGACCCAGTAGACCCAGTAGACCCAGTAGACCCCCAGTAGACCCAGTAGACCCCAGTAGACCCAGTAGACCCAGTAGACCCAGTAGACCCAGTAGACCCAGTAGACCCAGTAGACCCCCAGTAGACCCAGTAGACCCCAGTAGACCCAGTAGACCCAGTAGACCCAGTAGACCCAGTAGACCCCCAGTAGACCCAGTAGACCCCCAGTAGACCCAGTAGACCCAGTAGACCCAGTAGACCCAGTAGACCCACTAGACCCAGTAGACCCAGTAGACCCAGTAGACCCCCGGTAGACCCAGTAGACCCAGTAGACCCCCGGTAGACCCAGTAGACCCAGTAGACCCAGTAGACCCAGTAGACCCCAAACAGACCCAGTAGACCCAGTAGACCCCCAGTAAACCCAGTAGACCCAGTAGACACAGTAGACCCCCAGTAGACCCAGTAGACCCAGTAGACCCCAGTAGACCCAGTAGACCCACTAGACCCCCAGTAGACCCAGTAGACCCAGTAGACCTAGTAGACCCAGTAGACCCAGTAGACCCCCAGTAGACCCAGTAGACCCAGTAGACCCAGTAGACCCAGTAGACCCAGTAGACCCAGTAGACCCAGTAGACCCAGTAGACCCAGTAGACCCAGTAGACCCAGTAGACCCCAGTAGACCCAGTAGACCCACTAGACCCAGAAGACCCAGTAAACCGCAGTAGACCCAGTAGACCCCAGTAGACCCAGTAAACCCAGTAGACCCAGTAGACCCAGTAGACCCAGTACACCCAGTAGACCCCAGTAGACCCAGTAGACCCAGTAGACCCCGTAGACCACCAGTAGACCCAGTAGACCAAGTAGACCCCCAGTAGACCCAGTAGACCCCCAGTAGATCCAGTAGACCTTAAGTAGACCCAGTAGACCTAGTAGACCCCCAGTAGACCCAGTAGACCAAGTAGACCCCAGTAGACCCAGTAGACCCCCAGTAGACCCAGTAGACCCAGTAGACCCCCAGTAGACCCAGTAGACCCAGTAGATCCCAGTAGACCCGTAGACCCAGTAGACCTAGTAGACCCAGTAGACCCAGTAGACCCAGTGGACCCAGTGGACCCAGTGGACCCAGTGGACCCAGTAGACCCAGTAGACCCAGTAGACCCAGTAGACCCCCAGTAGACCCAGTAGACCCAGTAGACCCCCTGTAGACCCAGTAGACCCAGTACACTCCCAGTAGCCCCATTAGACCCCCAGTAGACCCAGTGGACCCAGTAGACCCCAGTAGACCCAGTAGACCCAGTAGACCCCCAGTAGACCCAGTAGACCCAGTAGACCCAGTAGACCCAGTAGACCCAGTAGACCCAGTAGACCCCCAGTAGACCCAGTAGACCCAGTAGACCCCCAGTAGACCCAGTAGACCCAGTAGACCCCAGTAGACCCAGTAGACCCAGTAGACCCCCAGTAGACCCAGTAGACCCCAGTAGACCCAGTAGACCCCAGTAGACCCAGTAGACCCAGTAGACCCCCAGTAGACCCAGTAGACCCAGTAGACCCCACTAGACCCAGTAGACCCAGTAGACCCCAGTAGACCCAGTAAACCCAGTAGACCCCAGTAGACCCAGTAGACCCAGTAGACCCCAGTAGACCCAGTAGACCCAGTAGACCTAGTAGACCCAGTAGACCCAGTAGACCGAGTAGACCCAGTAGACCCCCAGTAGACCCAGTAGACCCAGTAGACCCCCGGTAGACGCAGTAGACCCCCAGTAGACCCATTAGACCCAGTAGACCCAGTAGACCCCAGCAGACCCCCAGTAGACCCATTAGACCCCAGTAGACCCAGTAGACCCAGTAGACCCAGTAGACCCAGTAGACCCAGTAGACCCACTAGACACAGTAGACCCCCAGAAGACACAGTAGAACCAGTAGACCCAGTAGACCAAGGAGACCCACTAGACCAAGTAGACCCAGTAGACCCAGTAGACCCAGTAGACCCCCAGTAGACCCAGTGGACCCAGTAGACCCCAGTAGACCCAGTAGACCCAGTAGACCCCCAGTAGACCCAGTAGACCCAGTAGACCCAGTAGACACCCAGTAGACCCAGTAGACCCAGTAGACCACAGTAGACCCAGTAGACCCCAGTAGACCCAGTAGACCCAGTAGACCACAGTAGACCCAGTAGACCCCAGTAGACCCAGTAGACCCAGTAGACCCCAGTAGACCCAGTAGACCCTCAGTAGACCCACTAGACTCCCAGTAGACCCAGTACACCCATTAGACCCAAGTAGACCAGTAGACCAAGTAGACCCCCAGTAGACCCAGTAGACCCCCAGTAGACCCAGTAGACCCAGTAGACCCACAGTTGAACCAGTAGACCCAGTAGACCCAGTTGACCCCAGTAGATCCAGTAGATCCAGTAGACTCTCAGTATACCCAGGAGACCCAGTAGACCCCAAGTACACCCAGTTGACCCAGTAGACCCCAGTAGACCCAGTAGTACCCCAGTAGACCCCCAGTAGACCCAGTAGACCCCAGTAGACCCAGTAGACCCAGTAGACCCCCAGTAGACCCAGTAGACCCAGTAGACCCAGTAGACCCAGTAGACCCAGTAGACCCAGTAGACCCAGTAGACCCAGTAGACCCAGTAGACCCCAGTAGACCCAGTAGACCCAGTAGACCCCTAGTAGACCCAGTAGACCCAGTAGACCCAGTAGACCCAGTAGACCCCAGTAGACCCAGTAGACCCAGTAGACCCCCAGTAGACCCAGTAGACCCAGTAGACCCCACTAGACCAAGTAGACCCCCAGTAGGCCCAGTAGACCCAGTAGACCCAGTGGACACCAGTAGGCCCAGGAGACCCCAGTAGACCCAGTAGACCCAGTAGACCCCATTCGACCCACTACACCCAGTACACCCCAGTAGACCCAGTAGACCCAGTAGACCCCCAGTAGACCCAGTAGACCCCAGTAGACCCAGTAGACCCAGTAGACCCAGTAGACCCAGTAGACCCCAAGTAGACCCAGCAGACCCAGTAGACCCCTAGTAGACCCAGTAGACCCCCAGTAGACCCAGTAGACCCAGTAGACCCAGTAGACCCAGTAGACCCAGTAGACCCAATAGACCCAGTAGACCCAGTAGACCCAGTAGACCCCAGTAGACCCAGTAGACCCAGTAGACCCCCAGTAGACCCAGTAGACCCAGTAGACCCCATTAGACCCAGTAGACCCCAGTAGACCCAGTAGAACCAGTAGACCCCAGTAGACCCAGTAGACCCAGTAGACCCAGTAGACCCAGTAGACCCAGTAGACCCAGTAGACCCCCAGTAGACCCAGTAGACCCAGTAGACCCCCAGTAGACCCAGTAGACCCAGTAGACCCAGTAGACCCCAGTAGACCCAGTAGACCCAGTAGACCCCAGTAGACCCAGTAGACCCAGTAGACCCCCAGTAGACCCAGTAGACCCAGTAGACCCCCAGTAGACCCAGTAGACCCAGTAGACCCCAGTAGACCCAGTAGACCCAGTAGACCCAGTAGACCCAGTAGACCCCAGTAGACCCAGTAGACCCAGTAGACCCCCAGTAGACCCAGTAGACCCCCAGTAGCCCCAGTAGAGCCCCAGTAGACCCAGTAGACCCAGTAGACCCAGTAGACCCAGTAGACCCCAGTAGACCCAGTAGATGACCCCAGTAGACCCAGTAGACCCAGTAGACCCAGTAGACCCAGTAGACCCAGTAGACCCCCAGTAGACCCAGTAGACCCAGTAGACCCCCAGTAGACCCAGTAGACCCCCAGTAGACCCAGTAGACCCAGTAGACCCCCAGTAGACCCAGTAGACCCAGTAGACCCCAGTAGACCCAGTAGACCCAGTAGACCCAGTAGACCCAGTAGACCCCCAGTAGACCCAGTAGACCCCCAGTAGACCCAGTAGACCCAGTAGACCCCCAGTAGACCCAGTAGACCCAGTAGACCCAGTAGACCCCCAGTAGACCCAGTAGACCCCAGTAGACCCAGTAGACCCAGTAGACCCCCAGTAGACCCAGTAGACCCAGTAGACCCCAGTAGACCCAGTAGACCCAGTAGACACCCAGTAGACCCAGTAGACCCAGTAGACCCCCAGTAGACCCAGTAGACCCAGTAGACCCCCAGTAGACCCAGTAGACCCAGTAGACCCCCAGTAGACCCAGTAGACCCAGTAGACTCCCCGTAAACCCAGTAGACCCAGTAGACCCAGTAGACCCAGTAGACCCAGTAGACCCCCAGTAGACCCAGTAGACCCCCAGTAGACCCAGTAGACCCAGTAGACCCAGTAGACCCAGTAGACCCCCAGTAGACCCAGTAGACCCAGTAGACCCAGTAGACCCAGTAGACCCAGTAGACCCAGTAGACCCCAGTAGACCGTGTAGACCCAGTAGACCCAGTAGACCCAGTAGACCCCCAGTAGACCCAGTAGACCCAGTAGACCCCCAGTAGACCCAGTAGACCCAGTCGACCCCAGTAGACCCAGTAGACCCAGTAAACCCCCAGTAGACCCAGTAGTCCCAGTAGACCCACTAGACTCCCAGTAGACCCAGTACACCCATTAGACCCAAGTAGACCAGTAGACCAAGTAGACCCCCAGTAGACCCAGTAGACCCCCAGTAGACCCAGTAGACCCAGTAGACCCAGTAGACCCCCAGTAGACCCAGTAGACCCAGTAGACCCAGTAGACCCAGTAGACCCAGTAGATCCCCAGTAGACCCAGTAGACCCAGTAGACCCAGTAGACCCAGTAGACCCCCAGTAGACCCAGTAGACCCCCAGTAGACCCAGTAGACCCCCAGTAGACCCAGTAGACCCAGTAGACCCAGTAGACCCAGTAGACCCCAGTAGACCCAGTAGACCCAGTAGACCCCCAGTAGACCCAGTAGACCGAGTAGACCCCCAGTAGACCCAGTAGACCCAGTAGACCCCAGTAGACCCCCAGTAGACCCAGTAGACCCAGTAGACCCAGTAGACCCAGTAGACCCAGTAGACTCCCAGTAGACCCAGTAGACCCCCAGTAGACCCAGTAGACCCAGTAGACCCAGTAGACCCAGTAGACCCAGTAGACCCCAGTAGACCCAGTAGACCCAGTAGACCCAGTAGACCCCCAGTAGACCCAGTAGACCCCAAGTAGACCCAGTAGACCCAGTAGACCCAGTAGACCCAGTAGACCCCAGTAGACCCAGTAGACCCAGTAGACCCCCAGTAGACCCAGTAGACCCAGTAGACCCCCAGTAGACCCAGTAGACCCAGTAGACCCAGTAGACCCAGTAGACCCAGTAGACCCAGTAGACCCAGTAGACCCCCAGTAGACCCAGTAGACCCAGTAGACCCCCAGTAGACCCAGTAGACCCAGTAGACCCAGTAGACCCCCAGTAGACCCAGTAGACCCAGTAGACCCCAGTAGACCCAGTAGACCCAGTAGACCCCCAGTAGACCCAGTAGACCCAGTAGACCCAGTAGACCCAGTAGACCCAGTAGACCCAGTATTCCCCCAGTAGACCCAGTAGACCCAGTAGACCCCAGTAGACCCAGTAGACCCAGTAGACCCAGTAGACCCAGTAGACCCCCAGTAGACCCAGTAGACCCAGTAGACCACCAGTAAACCCAGTAGACCCAGTACACCCCAGTAGACCCAGTAGACCCAGTAGACCCCCAGTAGACCCAGTAGACCCAGTAGACCTCCAGTAGACCCAGTAGACGCAGTAGACCCCCAGTAGACCCAGTAGACCCAGTAGACCCCCAGTAGACCCAGTAGACCCCAGTAGACCCAGTAGACCCAGTAGACCCAGTAGACCCAGTAGACCCAGTAGACCCAGTAGACCCCCAGTAGACCCAGTAGACCCAGTAGACCCCCAGTAGACCCAGTAGACCCCAGTACACCCAGTAAACCCAGTAGACCCCAGTAGACCCAGTAGACCCAGTAGACCCCCAGTAGACCCAGTAGACCCAGTAGACCCAGTAGACCCAGTAGACCCAGTAGACCCCAGTAGACCCAGTAGACCCAGTAGACCCAGTAGACCCAGTAGACCCCTAGTAGACCCAGTAGACCCAGTAGACCCAGCAGACCCCCAGTAGACCCCCAGTAGACCCAGTAGACCAAGTAGACCCAGTAGACCCAGTAGACCCCCAGTAGACCCAGTAGACTCCCAGTAGACCCAGTAGAACCAATAGACCCAGTAGACCCCAGTAGACCCAGTAGACCAAGTAGACTCCCAGTAGACCCAATAGACCCAGTAGACCCCCAGTAGACCCAGTAGACCCAGTAGACCCAGTAGACCCAGTAGACCCAGTAGACCCCCAGTAGACCCAGTAGACCCCAGTAGACCCAGTAGACCCAGTAGACCCAGTAGACCCAGTAGACCCAGTAGACCAGTAGACCCCCAGTAGACCCAGTAGACCCCAGTAGAACCAGAAGACCCAGTACACCCCGTAGACCCTGTATACCCAGTAGACCCAGTAGACCCCTGTAGACCCAGTAGACCCATTAGACCCCAGTAGACCCAGTAGACCCAGTAGACCCAGTAGACCCAGTAGACCCAGTAAACCCCAGTAGACCCAGTACACCCAGTAGACCCCAGTAGACCGAGTAGACCCAGTAGACCCAGTAGACCCCAGTAGACCCAGTAGACCCAGTAGACCCCCAAGTAGACCCAGTAGACCCAGTAGACCCAGACTAGACCCAGTAGACCCAGTAGACCCAGTAGACCCCAGTAGACCCAGTAGACCCTTTAGACCTTCTAGACCCAGTAGACCCAGTAGACCCCAGTAGACCCAGTAGACCCCCAGTAGACCCAGTAGACCCAGTAGACCCCAGTAGACACAGTAGACCCAGTAGACCCCAGTAGACCCAGTAGACCCAGTAAACCCCCAGTAGACCCAGTAGACCCAGTAGACCCAGTAGACACAGTAGACCCAGTAGACCCCCCAGTAGACCCAGTAGACCCCCAGTAGACCCAGTAGACCCAGTACACTCCCTGTAGACCCAGTAGACCCCCAGTAGACCCAGTAGACCCCCAGTAGACCCAGTAGACCCAGTAGACCCAATAGACCTCCAGTAGACCCAGTAGACCCAGTACACTCCCAGTAGCCCCATTAGACCCCCAGTAGACCCAGTGGACCCAGTAGACCCCAGTAGACCCAGTAGACCCAGTAGACCCCCAGTAGACCCAGTAGACCCAGTAGACCCCAGTAGACCCAGTAGACCCAGTAGACCCCAGTAGACCCAGTAGACCCCAGTAGACCCAGTAGACCCAGTAGACCCCCAGTAGACCCAGTAGACCCAGTAGACCCCAAGTAGACCCAGTAGACCCAGTAGACCCAAGTAGACCCAGTAGACCCCCAGTAAACCCAATAGACCCCCAGTAGACCCAGTAGACCTAGCCCAGTAGACCCAGTAGACCCAGTAGACCCCCAGTAGACCCAGTAGACCCAGTAGACCCAGTAGACCCCAAGTAGACCCAGTAGACCCAGTAGACCCAGTAGACCCAGTAGACCCCCAGTAGACCCAGTAGACCCAGTAGACCCCCAGTAGACCCAGTAGACCCAGTAGACCCAGTAGACCCAGTAGACCCCAGTAGACCCAGTAGACCCAGTAGACCCCAGTAGACCCAGTAGACCCAGTAGACCCCAGGAGACCCCGTAGACCCAATAGACCCCTGTAGACCCAGTAGACCCAGTAGACCCCAGTAGACCCAGTAGACACAGTAGACACAGTAGACCCAGTAGACCCAGTAGACCCCAGTAGACCCAGTAGACCCATTAGACCCCAGTAGACCCAGTAGACCCTGTATACCCAGTAGACCCCAGTAGACCCAGTAGACCCAGTAGACCCCCAGTAGACCCAGTAGACCCAGTAGACCCAGTAGACCCACTAGACCCAGAAGACCCCAGTAGACCCAGTAGACCCAGTAGACCCCAGTAGACCCAGTAGACCCAGTAGACCCCAGTAGACCCAGTAGACCCAGTAGACCTAGTAGACCCAGTAGACCCAGTAGACCCCCAGTAGACCCAGTAGACCCCCAGAAGACCCAGTAGAGCCCCAGTAGACCCAGTAGACCCAGTAGACCCAGTATAAGGCAGGTTTCCCAGTAGTACCCAGTAGATCCAGTTAACCCACTAGACACCCAGTAGACCCCAGTAGACCCAGTAGACCCAGTATACCCAGTAGTCCCCAGTAGACCCCCAGTAGACCCAGAAGACCCAGTAGACCCCCAGTAGACCCAGTAGACCCCAAGTAGACCCAGTAGACCCAGTAGACCACCAGTAGACCCAGTAGACCCAGTAGACCCCAGTAGACCAAGTAGACCCCCAGTAGACCCAGTAGACCCCCAGTAGATCCAGTAGACGCCAAGTAGGCCCAGTAGACCCAGTAGACCCCCAGTAGACCCAGTAGACCCAGTAGACCCCCAGTAGACCCAGTAGACCCAGTAGACCCAGTAGACCCAGTAGACCCAGTAGACCCCCAGTAGACTCAGTAGACCCAGTAGACCCCCAGTAGACCCAGTAGACCCAGTAGACCCCCAGTAAACCCAGTAGACCCAGTAGACCCCCAGTAGACCCAGTAGACCCAGTAGACCCAGTAGATCCCCAGTAGACCCAGTAGACCCCCAGTAGACCCAGTAGACCCAGTAGACCCCCAGTGGACCCAGTAGACCCCCAGTAGACCCAGTAGACCCAGTAGACCCAGTAGACCCCCAGTAGACCCAGTAGACCCAGTAGACCCCCAGTAGACCCAGTAGACCCAGTAGACCCAGTAGACCCCAGTAGACCCAGTAGACCCAGTAGACCCCCAGTAGACCCAGTAGACCCAGTAGACCCCAAGTAGATCCAGTAGACCCAGTAGACCCCAGTAGACCCCCAGTAGACCCAGTAGACCCCAAGTAGACCCAGTAGACCCAGTAGACCCCAGTAGACCCAGTAGACCCAGTAGACCCCCAGTAGACCCAGTAGACCCCCAGTAGACCCAGTAGACCCCCAGTAGACCCAGTAGACCCAGTAGACCCCCAGTAGACCCAGTAGACCCCCAGTAGACCCAGTAGACCCCCAGTAGACCCAGTAGACCCAGTAGACCCCAAGTAGACCCAGTAGACCCAGTAGACCCCCAGTAGACCCAGTAGACCCCAGTAGACCCAGTAGACCCAGTAGACCCCAGTAGACCCAGTAGACCCAGTAAACCCCCAGTAGACCCAGTAGACCCAGTAGACCCAGTAGACCCCCAGTAGACCCAGTAGACCCAGTAGACCCCCAGTAGACCCAGTAGACCCAGTAGACCCAGTAGACCCAGTAGACCCCAGTAGACCCAGTAGACCCAGTAGACCCCCAGTAGACCCAGTAGACCCAGTAGACCCCCAGTAGACCCAGTAGACCCCAGTAGACCCAGTAGACCCAGTAGACCCAGTAGACCCAGTAGACCCAGTAGACCCAGTAGACCCCAGTAGACCCAGTAGACCCAGTAGACCCCAGTAGACCCAGTAGACCCAGTAGACCGACCCAGTAGGCCCAGTAGACCCAGTAGACCCAGTAGACCAGTAGACCCCCAGTAGACCCAGTAGACCCCCAGTAGACCCAGTAGACCCAGTAGACCCCAGTAGACCCAGTAAACCCAGTAGACCCAGTAGACCCCAGTAGACCCAGTAGACCCCCAGTAGACCCAGTAGACCCATTAGACCCCAGTAGACCCAGTAGACCCAGTAGACCCCCAGTAGACCCAGTAGACCCCCAGTAGACCCAGTAGACCCAGTAGACCCCAGTAGACCCAGTAGACCCAGTAGACCCCCAGTAGACCCAGTAGACCCAGTAGACCCAGTAGACCCCCCGGTAGACCCAGTAGACCCAGTAGACCCCAGTAGACCCAGTAGACCCAGTAGACCCCCAGTAGACCCAGTAGACCCAGTAGACCCAGTAGACCCAGTAGACCCCAGTAGACCCAGTAGACCCAGTAGACCCCAAGTAGACCCAGTAGACCCAGTAGACCCAAGTAGACCCAGTAGACCCCCAGTAGACCCAGTAGACCCAGTAGACCCCCAGTAGACCCAGTAGACCCAGTAGACCCCCAGTAGACCCAGTAGACCCAGTAGACCCCCAGTAGACCCAGTAGACCCAGTAGACCTCAAGTAGACCCAGTAGACCCCCAGTAGACCCAGTAGACGCAGTAGATCCCCAGTAGACCCAGTAGACCCCCAGTAGACCCAGTAGACCCAGTAGACCCCAGTAGACCCAGTAGACCCAGTAGACCCCCAGTAGACCCAGTAGACCCAGTACACTCCCAGTAGACCCAGTAGACCCAGTAGACCCCCAGTAGACCCAGTAGACCCAGTAGACCTCCAGTAGACCTAGTAGACCCAGTAAAACCAGTTAATCCCCCAGTAGACCCAGTAGTCCCCCAGTAGACCCAAATTCACACCCAGTACACCCAGTAATCCCAGTAGACCCAGTAGAATCCAAGTAGACCCAGTAGACCAGTAGACCCCAAGTAGACCCCCAGTAGACCAAGTCGACCCAGTAGACCCCCAGTAGACCCAGTAGACCCAGTAAACCCAGTAGACCCAGTAGACCCCAGTAGACCCAGTAGACCCAGTAGACCCCAGTAGACCCAGGAGACCCAGTAGACCCCCAGTAGACCCAGTAGACCCAGTAGACCCCAATCGACCCATTAGACCCAGTAGACCCCCAGTAGACCACGTAGTCCCAGTAGAATCTCAGTAGACCCAGTAGACCCAGTAGACCCAAGTAGCCCCAGTAGACCCAGTAGACCCAGTAGACCCCCAGTAGACCCAGTAGACCCCGTAGACCCAGTAGACCCAGTAGACCCAGTAGACCCAGTAGACCCAGTAGACCCAGAAGACCCAGAAGACCCCCTAGACCCAGTAGACCCCAGTAGACCCAGTAGACCCAGTAGACCCCCAGTAGACCCAGTAGACCCAGTAGACCCCCAGTAGACCCAGTAGACCCAGTAGACCCAGTAGACCCAGTAGACCCCCAGTAGACCCAGTAGACCCAGTAGACCCCCAGTAGACCCAGTAGACCCCAAGTAGACCCAGTAGACCCAGTAGACCCCCAGTAGACCCAGTAGACCCAGTAGACCCAGTAGACCCCCAGTAGACCCAGTAGACCCAGTAGACCCAGTAGACCAAGTAGACCCCAGTAGACCCAGTAGACCCAGTAGACCTCCAGTAGACCCAGTAGACCCAGTAGACCCCCAGTAGACCCAGTAGACCGAGTAGACCCCAGTAGACCCAGTAGACCCAGTAGACCCCCAGTAAACCCCAGCAGAATCTCAGTAGACCCAGTAGACCCAGTAGAGCCCCAGTAGACCCAGTAGACCCATTAAACCCCCAGTAGACCCAGTAGACCCAGTAGACCCAGTAGACCCAGTAGACCCCCAGTAGACCCAGTAGACCCCCAGTAGACCCAGTAGACCCAGTAGACCCAGTAGACCCAGTAGACCCAGTAGACCCAGTAGACCCCAGTAGACCCAGTAGACCCAGTAGACCCCCAGTAGACCCAGTAGACCCAGTAGACCCAGTAGACCCCAGTAGACCCAGTAGACCCAGTAGACCCCCAGTAGACCCAGTAGACCCAGTAGACCCCCAGTAGACCCAGTAGACCCAGTAGACCCCCAGTAGACCCAGTAGACCAGTAGACCCCAAGTAGACCTCAGCAGACCAAGTCGACCCAGTAGACCCCCAGTACACCCAGTAGACCCAGTAAACCCAGTAGACCCCAGTAGACCCAGCAGACCCAGTAGACCCCCAGTAGACCCAGTAGACCCAGTAGACCCCAAGTAGATCCACTAGACCCAGTAGACCCCAGTAGACCCCCAGTAGACCCAGTAGACCCCAAGTAGACCCAGTAGACCCAGTAGACCCAAGTAGACCCAGTAGACCCAGTAGACCCCCAGTAAACCCAATAGACCCCCCAGTAGGCCCAGTAGACCCCCAGTAGACCCAGTAGACCCAGTAGACCCCCAGTAGATCCAGTAGACCCCCAGTAGACCCAGTAGACCCCCAGTAGACCCAGTAGACCCAGTAGACCCCAAGTTTACCCAGTAGACCCAGTAGACCCCCAGTAGACCCAGTAGACCCCCAGTAGACCCAGTAGACCCAGTAGACCCCCAACAGACCCAGTAGACCCAGTAGACCCCCAGTAGACCCAGTAGACCCAGTAGACCCCCAGTAGACCCACTACACCCACTAGACCCCTAGTAGACCCAGTAGACCCCCAGTAGATCCAGTAGACCCAGTAGACCAAGTAGACCAAGTAGACCCCCAGTAGACGCAGTAGACCCAGTAGACCCCCAGTAGACCAAGTCGACCCAGTAGACCCCCAGTAGACCCAGTAGACCCCGTAGACCCACTAGACCCAGAAGACCCAGTAAACCGCAGTAGACCCAGTAGACCCCAGTAGACCCCAGTAGACCCAGTAAACCCAGTAGACCCCCAGTAGACCCAGTAGACCCAGTAGACCTCACAAAGACCCAGTTGGCCCAGTAAAACCAGTTAATCCCCCCAGTAGACCCACTAGACCCCCAGTAGACCCAAAAGACCCCCAATAGACCCAATAGACCCAGTAGACCCAGTAGAATCCAAGTAGACCCAGTAGACCCAGTAGACCCCCAGTAGACCCAGTAGACCCCCAGTAGACCCAGTAGACCCAGTAGACCCCAGTAGACCCAGTAGACCCAGTAGACCCCCCACTAGACCCAGTAGACCCAGTAGACCCCCCGTAAACCCAGTAGACCCAGTAGACCCCTAGTAGACCCAGTAGACCCAGTAGACCCCCAGTAGACCCAGTAGACCCCCAGTAGACCCAGTAGACCCCCAGTAGATCCAGTAGACCCAGTAGACCCAGTAGACCCAGTAGACCCCAGTAGACCCAGTAGACCCAGTAGACCCCCAGTAGACCCAGTAGACCCAGTAGACCCCCAGTAGACCCAGTAGACCCAGTAGACCCCAGTAGACCCCCAGTAGACCCAGTAGACCCCAAGTAGACCCAGTAGACCCAGTAGACCCCAGTAGACCCAGTAGACCCCCAGTAGACCCAGTAGACCCAGTAGACCCCCAGTAGACCCAGTAGACCCAGTAGACCCCCAGTAGATCCAGTAGACCCCCAGTAGACCCAGTAGACCCCCAGTAGACCCAGTAGACCCAGTAGACCCCAAGTAGACCCAGTAGACCCCCAGTAGACCCAGTAGACCCAGCAGACCCCCAGTAGACTCAGTAGACCCAGTAGACCCCAGTAGACCCAGTAGACCCAGTAGACCCCCTAGTAGTCCCAGTAGACCCAGTAGACCCCCAGTAGACCCAGTAGACCCAGTAGACCCCCAGTAGACCCAGTAAACCCGGTAGACCCCCAGTAGACCCAGTAGACCCAGTAGACCTCAAGAAGACCCAGTTGGCCCAGTAAAACCAGTTAATCCCCCCAGTAGACCCAGTAGACCCCCAGTAGACCCAAAAGACCCCCAATAGACCCAATAGACCCAGTAGACCCAGTAGAATCCAAGTAGACCCAGTAGACCAGTGGACCCCAAGTAGACCCCCAGTAGACCAAGTCGACCCAGTAGACCCCCAGTACACCCAGTAGACCCAGTAAACCCAGTAGTCCCAGTAGACCCCAGTAGACCCAGTAGACCCATTAGACCCCAGTAGACCCAGTAGACCCTGTAGACCCCCGGTAGACCTAGTAGACCAAAAAGACCCCAATCGACCCAATCGACCCAGTAGACCCCCAGTAGACCACGTAGTCCCAGTAGAATCTCAGTAGACCCAGTAGTCCCAGTAGAGCCCAAGAAGACCCCCAGTAGACCAAGTCGACCCAGTAGACCCCCAGTAGACCCAGTAGACCCAGTAGACCCAGTAGACCCAGAGTAGACCCAGTAGACCCAGTAGACCCAGTAGACCCAGAAGACCCAGTAAACCGCAGTAGACCCAGTAGACCCCAGTAGACCCAGTAAACCCAGTAGACCCCCAGTAGACCCAGTAGACCCAGTAGACCCCCAGTAGACCCAGTAGACCCAGTAGACCCCCAGTGGACCCAGTAGACCCAGTAGACCCCAGTAGACCCCAGTAGACCCAGTAGACCCAGTAGACCCCCAGTAGACCCAGTAGACCCAGTAGACCCCCAGTAGACCCAGTAGACCCCCCGTAAACCCAGTAGACCCCCCGTAAACCCAGTAGACCCAGTAGACCCCCAGTAGACCCAGTAGACCCAGTAGACCCCCAGTAGACCCAGTAGACCCCCAGTAGACCCAGTAGACCCCCAGTAGATCCAGTATACCCAGTAGACCCAGTAGACCCAGTAGACCCCAGTAGACCCAGTAGACCCAGTAGACCCCCAGTAGACCCAGTAGACCCAGTAGACCCCCAGTAGACCCAGTAGACCCAGTAGACCCCAGTAGACCCCCAGTAGACCCAGTAGACCCCAAGTAGACCCAGTAGACCCAGTAGACCCCAGTAGACCCAGTAGACCCCCAGTAGACCCAGTAGACCCAGTAGACCCCCAGTAGACCCAGTAGACCCAGTAGACCCCCAGTAGATCCAGTAGACCCCCAGTAGACCCAGTAGACCCCCAGTAGACCCAGTAGACCCAGTAGACCCCAAGTAGACCCAGTAGACCCAGTAGACCCCCAGTAGACCCCCAACAGACCCAGTAGACCCAGTAGACCCCCAGTAGACCCAGTAGACCCAGTAGACCCAGTAGACCCCCAGTAGACCCAGTAGACCCAGTAGACCCAGTAGACCCAGTAGACCCCCAGTAGACCCAGTAGACCCACTAGACCCCCAGTAGACCCAGTAGACCCCCAGTAGATCCAGTAGACCCAGTAGACCAAGTAGACCAAGTAGACCCCCAGTAGACGCAGTAGACCCAGTAGACCCCCAGTAGACCAAGTCGACCCAGTAGACCCCCAGTAGACCCAGTAGACCCCGTAGACCCACTAGACCCAGAAGACCCAGTAAACCGCAGTAGACCCAGTAGACCCCAGTAGACCCAGTAAACCCAGTAGACCCCCAGTAGACCCAGTAGACCCAGTAGACCTCAAGAAGACCCAGTTGGCCCAGTAAAACCAGTTAATCTCCCCAGTAGACCCAGTAGACCCCCAGTAGACCCAAAAGACCCCCAATAGACCCAATAGACCCAGTAGACCCAGTAGAATCCAAGTAGACCCAGTAGACCAGTAGACCCCAAGTAGACCCCCAGTAGACCAAGTCGACCCAGTAGACCCCCAGTACACCCAGTAGACCCAGTAAACCCATTTGTCCCAGTAGACCCCAGTAAACCCAGTAGACCCATTAGACCCCAGTAGACCCAGTAGACCCTGTAGACCCCCGGTAGACCTAGTAGACCAAAAAGACCCCAATCGACCCAATCGACCCAGTAGACCCCCAGTAGACCACGTAGTCCCAGTAGAATCTCAGTAGACCCAGTAGACCCAGTAGAGCCCAAGTAGACCCCCAGTAGACCAAGTCGACCCAGTAGACCCCCAGTAGACCCAGTAGACCCAGTAGACCCCCAGTAGACCCAGTAGACCCAGTAGACCCAGTAGACCCAGAAGACCCAGTAAACCGCAGTAGACCCAGTAGACCCCAGTAGACCCAGTAAACCCAGTAGACCCCCAGTAGAGCCAGTAGACCCAGTAGACCTCAAGAAGACCCAGTTGACCCATTAAAACCAGTAAATCCCCCCAGTAGACCCAGTAGACCCCCAGTAGACCCAAAAGACCCCAATAGACCCAAGAGACCCAGTAGACCCAGTAGAATCCAAGTAGACCCAGTAGACCAGTAGACCCCAAGTAGACCCCAGCAGACCAAGTCGACCCAGTAGACCCCCAGTACACCCAGTAGACCCAGTAAACCCAGTAGACCCAGTAGACCCCAGTAGACCCATTAGACCCATTAGACCCCAGTAGACCCAGTAGACCCTGTAGACCCCCGGTAGACCTAGTAGACCAAAAAGACCCCAATCGACCCAATCGACCCAGTAGACCCCCAGTAGACCACGTAGTCCCAGTAGAATCTCAGTAGACCCAGTAGACCCAGTAGAGCCCAAGTAGACCCCCAGTAGACCAAGTCGACCCAGTAGACCCCAGTAGACCCAGTAGACCCAGTAGACCCAGTAGATCCCCAGTAGACCCAGTAGACCCAGTAGACCCAGTAGACCCAGAAGACCCAGTAAACCGCAGTAGACCCAGTAGACCCCCAGTAGACCCAGTAGACCCAGCAGACCCCAGTAGACTCAGTAGACCCAGTAGACCCCAGTAGACCCAGTAGACCCAGTAGACCCCCAGTAGTCCCAGTAGACCCAGTAGACCCCCAGTAGACCCAGTAGACCCAGTAGACCCCCAGTAGATCCAGTAGACCCCCAGTAGACCCAGTAGACCCCCAGTAGACCCAGTAGACCCAGTAGACCCCAAGTAGACCCAGTAGACCCAGTAGACCCCCAGTAGACCCAGTAGACCCCCAGTAGACCCAGTAGACCCAGTAGACCCAGTAGACCCCAGTAGACCCAGTAGACCCAGTAGACCCAGTAGACCCAGTAGACCCCCAGTAGACCCAGTAGACCCTCTAGACCCCGTAGAGACCCAGTAGACCCCCAGTAGATCCAGTAGACCCAGTAGACCAAGTAGACCAAGTAGACCCCCAGTAGACGCAGTAGACCCAGTAGACCCCCAGTAGACCAAGTCGACCCAGTAGACCCCCAGTAGACCCAGTAGACCCCGTAGACCCACTAGACCCAGAAGACCCAGTAAACCGCAGTAGACCCAGTAGACCCCAGTAGACCCAGTAAACCCAGTAGACCCCCAGTAGACCCAGTAGACCCAGTAGACCTCAAGAAGACCCAGTTGGCCCAGTAAAACCAGTTAATCTCCCCAGTAGACCCAGTAGACCCCCAGTAGACCCAAAAGACCCCCAATAGACCCAATAGACCCAGTAGACCCAGTAGAATCCAAGTAGACCCAGTAGACCAGTAGACCCCAAGTAGACCCCCAGTAGACCAAGTCGACCCAGTAGACCCCCAGTACACCCAGTAGACCCAGTAAACCCAGTAGTCCCAGTAGACCCCAGTAGACCCAGTAGACCCATTAGACCCCAGTAGACCCAGTAGACCCTGTAGACCCCCGGTAGACCTAGTAGACCAAAAAGACCCCAATCGACCCAATCGACCCAGTAGACCCCCAGTAGACCACGTAGTCCCAGTAGAATCTCAGTAGACCCAGTAGACCCAGTAGAGCCCAAGTAGACCCCCAGTAGACCAAGTCGACCCAGTAGACCCCCAGTAGACCCAGTAGACCCAGTAGACCCAGTAGACCCCCAGTAGACCCAGTAGACCCAGTAGACCCAGTAGACCCAGTAGACCCAGTAGACCCAGAAGACCCAGTAAACCGCAGTAGACCCAGTAGACCCCAGTAGACCCAGTAAACCCAGTAGACCCCCAGTAGAGCCAGTAGACCCAGTAGACCTCAAGAAGACCCAGTTGACCCATTAAAACCAGTAAATCCCCCCAGTAGACCCAGTAGACCCCCAGTAGACCCAAAAGACCCCAATAGACCTAATAGACCCAGTAGACCCAGTGGAATCCAAGTAGACCCAGTAGACCAGTAGACCCCAAGTAGACCCCAGCAGACCAAGTCGACCCAGTAGACCCCCAGTACACCCAGTAGACCCAGTAAACCCAGTAGACCCAGTAGACCCCAGTAGACCCATTAGACCCATTAGACCCCAGTAGACCCAGTAGACCCTGTAGACCCCCGGTAGACCTAGTAGACCAAAAAGACCCCAATCGACCCAATCGACCCAGTAGACCCCAGTAGACCCCCAGTAGACCCAGTAGACCCCAAGTAGACCCAGTAGACCCAGTAGACCCCAGTAGACCCAGTAGACCCCCAGTAGACCCAGTAGACCCAGTAGACCCCCAGTAGACCCAGTAGACCCAGTAGACCCCCAGTAGATCCAGTAGACCCCCAGTAGACCCAGTAGACCCCCAGTAGACCCAGTAGACCCAGTAGACCCCAAGTAGACCCAGTAGACCCCCAGTAGACCCAGTAGACCCAGCAGACCCCCAGTAGACTCAGTAGACCCAGTAGACCCCAGTAGACCCAGTAGACCCAGTAGACCCCCAGTAGTCCCAGTAGACCCAGTAGACCCCAGTAGACCCAGTAGACCCAGTAGACCCCAGTAGACCCAGTAAACCCAGTAGACCCCCAGTAGACCCAGTAGACCCAGTAGACCTCAAGAAGACCCAGTTGGCCCAGTAAAACCAGTTAATCCCCCCAGTAGACCCAGTAGACCCCCAGTAGACCCAAAAGACCCCCAATAGACCCAATAGACCCAGTAGACCCAGTAGAATCCAAGTAGACCCAGTAGACCAGTGGACCCCAAGTAGACCCCCAGTAGACCAAGTCGACCCAGTAGACCCCCAGTACACCCAGTAGACCCAGTAAACCCAGTAGTCCCAGTAGACCCCAGTAGACCCAGTAGACCCATTAGACCCCAGTAGACCCAGTAGACCCTGTAGACCCCCGGTAGACCTAGTAGACCAAAAAGACCCCAATCGACCCAATCGACCCAGTAGACCCCCAGTAGACCACGTAGTCCCAGTAGAATCTCAGTAGACCCAGTAGTCCCAGTAGAGCCCAAGAAGACCCCCAGTAGACCAAGTCGACCCAGTAGACCCCCAGTAGACCCAGTAGACCCAGTAGACCCAGTAGACCCCAAGTAGACCCAGTAGACCCAGTAGACCCAGTAGACCCAGAAGACCCAGTAAACCGCAGTAGACCCAGTAGACCCCAGTAGACCCAGTAAACCCAGTAGACCCCCAGTAGACCCAGTAGACCCAGTAGACCCCCAGTAGACCCAGTAGACCCAGTAGACCCCCAGTGGACCCAGTAGACCCAGTAGACCCCAGTAGACCCCCAGTAGACCCAGTAGACCCAGTAGACCCCCAGTAGACCCAGTAGACCCAGTAGACCCCCAGTAGACCCAGTAGACCCCCCGTAAACCCAGTAGACCCCCCGTAAACCCAGTAGACCCAGTAGACCCCCAGTAGACCCAGTAGACCCAGTAGACCCCCAGTAGACCCAGTAGACCCCAGTAGACCCAGTAGACCCCCAGTAGATCCAGTATACCCAGTAGACCCAGTAGACCCAGTAGACCCCAGTAGACCCAGTAGACCCAGTAGACCCCCAGTAGACCCAGTAGACCCAGTAGACCCCCAGTAGACCCAGTAGACCCAGTAGACCCCAGTAGACCCCCAGTAGACCCAGTAGACCCCAAGTAGACCCAGTAGACCCAGTAGACGCCAGTAGACCCAGTAGACCCCCAGTAGACCCAGTAGACCCAGTAGACCCCCAGTAGACCCAGTAGACCCAGTAGACCCCCAGTAGACCCAGTAGACCCAGTAGACCCCCAGTAGACCCAGTAGACCCCAAGTAGACCCAGTAGACCCAGTAGACCCCCAGTAGACCCCCAACAGACCCAGTAGACCCAGTAGACCCCCAGTAGACCCAGTAGACCCAGTAGACCCAGTAGACCCCCAGTAGACCCAGTAGACCCCCAGTAGACCCAGTAGACCCAGTAGACCCAGTAGACCCCCAGTAGACCCAGTAGACCCAGTAGACCCAGTAGACCCAGAAGACCCAGTAAACCGCAGTAGACCCAGTAGACCCCCAGTAGACCCAGTAGACCCAGCAGACCCCCAGTAGACTCAGTAGACCCAGTAGACCCCAGTAGACCCAGTAGACCCAGTAGACCCCCAGTAGTCCCAGTAGACCCAGTAGACCCCCAGTAGACCCAGTAGACCCAGTAGATCCCCAGTAGATCCAGTAGACCCCCAGTAGACCCAGTAGACCCCCAGTAGACCCAGTAGACCCAGTAGACCCCAAGTAGACCCAGTAGACCCCCAGTAGACCCAGTAGACCCAGTAGACCCCCAGTAGACCCCAACAGACCCAGTAGACCCAGTAGACCCCCAGTAGACCCAGTAGACCCAGTAGACCCAGTAGACCCCCAGTAGACCCAGTAGACCCCCAGTAGACCCAGTAGACCCAGTAGACCCCCAGTAGACCCAGTAGACCCACTAGACCCCCAGTAGACCCAGTAGACCCCCAGTAGATCCAGTAGACCCAGTAGACCAAGTAGACCAAGTAGACCCCCAGTAGACGCAGTAGACCCAGTAGACCCCCAGTAGACCAAGTCGACCCAGTAGACCCCCAGTAGACCCAGTAGACCCCGTAGACCCACTAGACCCAGAAGACCCAGTAAACCGCAGTAGACCCAGTAGACCCCAGTAGACCCAGTAAACCCAGTAGACCCCCAGTAGACCCAGTAGACCCAGTAGACCTCAAGAAGACCCAGTTGGCCCAGTAAAACCAGTTAATCTCCCCAGTAGACCCAGTAGACCCCCAGTAGACCCAAAAGACCCCCAATAGACCCAATAGACCCAGTAGACCCAGTAGAATCCAAGTAGACCCAGTAGACCAGTAGACCCCAAGTAGACCCCCAGTAGACCAAGTCGACCCAGTAGACCCCCAGTACACCCAGTAGACCCAGTAAACCCAGTAGTCCCAGTAGACCCCAGTAGACCCAGTAGACCCATTAGACCCCAGTAGACCCAGTAGACCCTGTAGACCCCCGGTAGACCTAGTAGACCAAAAAGACCCCAATCGACCCAATCGACCCAGTAGACCCCCAGTAGACCACGTAGTCCCAGTAGAATCTCAGTAGACCCAGTAGACCCAGTAGAGCCCAAGTAGACCCCCAGTAGACCAAGTCGACCCAGTAGACCCCCAGTAGACCCAGTTGACCCATTAAAACCAGTAAATCCCCCCAGTAGACCCAGTAGACCCCCAGTAGACCCAAAAGACCCCAATAGACCCAATAGACCCAGTAGACCCAGTAGAATCCAAGTAGACCCAGTAGACCAGTAGACCCCAAGTAGACCCCAGCAGACCAAGTCGACCCAGTAGACCCCCAGTACACCCAGTAGACCCAGTAAACCCAGTAGACCCAGTAGACCCCAGTAGACCCATTAGACCCATTAGACCCCAGTAGACCCAGTAGACCCTGTAGACCCCCGGTAGACCTAGTAGACCAAAAAGACCCCAATCGACCCAATCGACCCAGTAGACCCCCAGTAGACCACGTAGTCCCAGTAGAATCTCAGTAGACCCAGTAGACCCAGTAGAGCCCAAGTAGACCCCCAGTAGACCAAGTCGACCCAGTAGACCCCCAGTAGACCCAGTAGACCCAGTAGACCCAGTAGACCCCGAGTAGACCCAGTAGACCCAGTAGACCCAGTAGACCCAGAAGACCCAGTAAACCGCAGTAGACCCAGTAGACCCCAGTAGACCCAGTAAACCCAGTAGACCCCCAGTAGACCCAGTAGACCCAGTAGACCTCAAGAAGACCCAGTTGACCCGGTAAAACCAGTAAATCCCCCCAGTACACCCAGTAGACCCCCAGTAGACCCAAAAGACCCCCAATAGACCCAATAGACCCAGTAGACCCAGTAGAATCCAAGTAGACCCAGTAGACCAGTAGACCCCAAGTAGACCCCAGCAGACCAAGTCGACCCAGTAGACCCCCAGTACACCCAGTAGACCCAGTAAACCCAGTAGACCCAGTAGACCCCAGTAGACCCAGTAGACCCATTAGACCCCAGTAGACCCAGTAGACCCTGTATACCCCCGGTAGACCCAGTAGACCCAAAAGACCCCAATCGACCCAATCGACCCAGTAGACCCCCAGTAGACCAAGTAGACCCAGTAGAGCCCAAGTAGACCCCCAGTAGACCAAGTCGACCCAGTAGACCCCCAGTAGACCCAGTAGACCCAGTAGACCCAGTAGACCCAGTAGACCCAGTAAACCCCAGTAGACCCAGTACACCCCAGTAGACCCAGTACACCCAGTAGACCCCAGTAGACCCAGTAGACCCAGTAGACCTCAAGTAGACCCAGTTGACCCAGTAAAACCAGTAAATCCCCCAGTAGACCCAGTAGACCCCCAGTAGACGCAGTAGACCCAAAAGACCCCCAATAGACCCTATAGACCCAGTAGACCCAGTAGAATCCCAGTAGACCCAGTAGACCCAGTAGACCCCAAGTAGACCCCCAGTAGACAAAGTCGACCCAGTAGACCCCCAGTACACCCAGTAGACCCAGTAGACCCAGTAGACCCAGTAGACCCCAGTAGACCCAGTAGACCCAGTAGACCCAGTAGACCCCAAGTAGACCCAGTAAACCCAGTAAACCTCAAGTAGACCCAGTTGACCCAGTAAAACCGGTAAACCCGCAGTAATCCCAGTAGACCCATTAGACCCCAGTAGACCCAGTAGACCAAGTAGACCAAGTAGACCCCCAGTAGACGCAGTAGACCGAGTAGACCCCCAGTTGACCCAGTAGACCCAGTAGACCCCATTAGATCCATTAGACCCAGTACACTCCTAGTAGACCCAGTAGACCCAGTAGACCCCAGTAGACCCAGTGGAACAAGTAGACCTACTAGACCCCCAGTAGACAAAGTAGATCTAGTAGACCCCCAGTTGACCGAGTAGACCCAGTAGACTCCAGTAGACCAAGTTGACCCAGTAGACCCTAGTAGACCCAGTGGACCCCCAGTAGACCCAAAAGACCCCCAATAGACCCAATAGACCCAGTAGACCCAGTAGAATCCAAGTAGACCAGTAGACCCCAAGTAGACCCCAGCAGACCAAGTCGACCCAGTAGACCCCCAGTACACCCAGTAGACCCAGTAAACCCAGTAGACCTCCAATAGACCCAGTAGACGAACAGTAGACACAGTAGCACAGTAGACCCAGCAGACCCCAAGTAGACCCAGTAGACCCAGTAGACCCCCAGTAGACCCAAAAGACCCCCAATAGACCCAATAGACCCAGTAGACCCAGTTGAATCCAAGTAGACCAGTAGACCCCAAGTAGACCCCAGCAGACCAAGTCGACCC
>JAJGQC010000539.1:0-35375 GCA_021014325.1 Plazaster borealis
AGGTATTGTACAGGATTGGATAAGAAAGAAAAAAAACACATTGTTGAATTATAGTCTGAATGCTTGCTGATTGAATGCTTACTGATTATGAAGTTCATACTAGAAACACCTTTTCTGTGAAACATTTTCCTCGGAAATGAAGCCATATTTGAGAAAACTGTATCTGAAACCTTAAAAAACACGCAACAGATGATTTTGGTTGTTACAACCAAAATTAAGAACAATGTGTTTACATGCTGAAAATTGTGATTTTTTTTCTTCTCACTATTTTCTCCTGACTCAAAGAAAGGATTAATCCCAAATTTTCACAAGTTTAATATTTCATGTATGGTTGATCAGACAACACATGAACACTGCGACTATTGTGTCAGCTTTACCAATCCTACATACAACCTTCAAGTGCCACACAGAATTGTAATCGACATTTTGATCGAAAATTGTATGGGAAACGTTTACGTTTAATTTTGATGGAAGCTCGGCGTGAAGCAAACTTTGTGTGTGTTATAGTGTGTCAATTTTCTTGAAGAGTGGGATAGAATTGCTTTTAAAATGTATATGAAGTGGGGTGGTCAAAAACATCCCTGAAAACAGTGGTATGCAGTAAACTGCAAAAACCGGGGTGTTAAATTGACACCATGGGTGTTTTTCATATATAGAAACCCCAAAAAGAATAAACATTTAAAACAACACCAATTTTACAGCAAAAAAACAATTACATTTGTGTTATTTTAACACCCTATGATGTTATTTGTTATTCTCTGTTCGGTATCTATATGTGACAACACCCACGGTGTCAATTTTAACACCCCAGTTTTTGCAGTGTAGGTGTATAGCCTAAAAGGCAGAATTTCATAAAATTTCAAGGCACGACTGAAAAACAAATTGGCCAAAGCCTTTCTATCTCTTCACATTCCTTCAGTTTCATACTGTCCTGCACTCTCTGATTGTTTTTCCAAGCAACCAAATTTTTCGACGGCTGTTTCCTTAAATCTCTTGGAAACAGCCGTCAAATAGTCTCTGTTTAGTTAGTATTAATAATATACCTATATCAATATTGATTAGAAATCTCATTTAAATACAACAGTATATTTTGCTTTATTATGATAGTTTATTCAAGAATTTATCAATTTTTTTTATCGCAAGCTTTGAAAGTGTACATATTGGGTGAAATACAAGATCGTATTTTTTGTTGTTGTAACTCTGAATATTTAGGTCATGATATTTTAAATCTATATATATATATATATGTATTGGTTTTTTTCAGTTACTGCATTTTCGACAGTTGTGCAGGAACACAAAAGTTTCCCATAGTTCTGCAAAGTGGTAAAACGTGCTGTCATCAGTACTACTGTCTATTGTACATTGTAACATTTATTAAGGGACAAAGATTTCTTAACGAGGTTTTTCTAATGAGGAAAATTAAATTCAAAAACATTTTCAAAAATGTAGTTGCTGCGTTGCGATGTTATCCCCATCATGTCTGTAAGAAGCTCTGTAGAAGCTCTGTAGGTTACAAGAACAATATATGTATCCAACAGTCCAAGTTATCAAAAATAATCACATTTGTTTCAGAGCTTACCATGGATTTGTTGATGGTTGCACCCCAAATTAAATTCTGGCTTAGCAAAACCCAATACCAACACAAGAGTGGTTCGCCTCATCAAAAAGGGAACACTCCAGATTTGACCTCGTGATTATTTGTTGCTATGTTGTACTCATATGCACGCAATATTTGTAAAAATATATCGCGCTTGTTAACCATGAGTAATGTTTTCAACAATTTAAATCAGAGAGAAATTTAGTTTTAAAGTTGTAGGCCTACTGATAAACACAAATCTTGATCGATCTTTTTATGGATACTTAACATTTTTGGAAGCATCCTAGAAAACTAGTAGAATAGATCTGTGTACTATACGCACTTAAAGTATACTACATTGCAAAAACTGGGGTGTTCAAATTGACACCATTGGTGTTGTCACATGGATACAGAAAAGAATAACAATTAACAACGTAGGGTGTTAAGATAACACTAATTTCTGCCAACACAATTACATTGGTGTTTATTTAACACCATAATGTGTTAATTTAACACCATAAGGTGTTAATTTTGATTCTATCTTGGGTATCTATATTTGACAAACACCAATGGTTTCAATTTTAACACCCCAGTTTTTGCAGTGTAGTTTTCAGCCATATATGATTTGATACGATATCGTATTTGCATTTCTGCATCTGAAAGTATACATTATTGTAGCTTCCATTGGATATGTACTACATTAAAGAGAACTAGGCAGACAAGAACGAATACAACATGTTTACATTACTGATTTCCAGCTAGTGTTCACAATTTAATGTCAAGGGATTTATCTTTAAAAAGTCACACAAATTTTGTTTACAAGAATACTTGTTTGGGACAAACGCGGGGTTAAAATGTGTTTTTATTTGTTTTTATTTGTGTATGTGTCCTTTTAAACTCAGAAGGTAATTAAAAAGATGTAAACAGACAATCTTTTTTGTCCCATCTCCGCACCCAAGTTAGATGCCAAAAGGTACCTGTAACACTTTTTGTTTATTCGTTAGATATTTGTGGAATATCTGGAAAGCTGTCAACAAGTGTTTGCTAACGTTGATTCTTAGTCACACACGGACTTGATTTTAATAAATCATTTAGGCTCATTACCTATTCTGTTACTTTAGATGTTAATGTGCGAGGATGTTGCACAACACTAGCTGCAGCATCGGGTGCTGAAGAGATGCCAAATCTGACAGCCACGTTATCATTACTTTTGACCAAAAATAGTTCCTTAAACAAACAATTAACAAAGTTATGACAACAACATTTCATGTATCGATATAGACTCATTGACTTCTGAAAGCTAGGACTGTAGCTTCATTTGATCTCTTTCCAAACTCTTTATTTTGTTTTCCTCTTCTCATTGAGCCGTACAAAATTCTGGCTGTTTCTTTCCATGTAGTTCAAATGATTTTGTACCTCGTTAAATAAAAGAAGGGACTCACCAGTAATCTGTTTACAGTCTTCAGATGGACATCCCAGCTTCCAATCAGTGTGGAAGTGTGTTACATTTTTGCTGAGATGTAGAAGAAAGAGCCATTCCAACAGCTTTATTCCACGTACTGCATCATTGGAACTCCTTGCCTGGTGCATGTTTCCCTCTATCATCTAGACTGCTTTAAAGGTATCGTACACGTTTGGTAATGACTCAAAACAAATATTACTTACTTGGTAACAAGCAACGGAGAGCTGTTGATAGTATAAAACATTGTAGGAAACGACTCCCTCCGAAGTAACGTAGTTTTTGAGAAAGAGGTAATTTCTCATTAAAATAATAAAAACTTCTTGCAAGAAGTTTTTATTCCTATCTGAAGGCACACACATTAAATTGTACAACAAGGGTGTTTTTTCTTTCATCATTTTCTTGCAACTTCGATGACCAATTGAGCCAAAATTTTCACAGGCTTGTTATTTTAAGCATAATGTTGGGATACCCCAAGGCATATCTTCTTCGTTTGCAGACTGAGAGTTGTGATTGGAGAGGAACTCCCGTTTGTTCGGCCTCTACCCATTCTCTTGGGTAGTACTTAAGCCAGGGCGCGGCCTATGGTCAGCAGTAGCTGTTTGCCTGGCCTGGGATGTCGAAGTCTCTGTCTCTTGTTTTGTAAGTTACGTTAAATTTAGTTATCAAATAAATCAATTCTTTTATCCTACAAGAAAAGTTTCACTGGCCTGTTTAAATTTGAAGTTATGTGTATTAGGATCCCGGTGGGCTGTTTAAATTCATAATATATCATAAACGATGGTAGCAACCGCAATGGTTGCTACCATAGCAAAAGAGATAGCTCCGAGATATTGAAAGCAAAATCAAGAGTATATCGGCAGGGAGAAGTATTGAGTTACAAGTCCAACAAGCGAATGAAGTCGAGGCTCTATACGTCATCTCAATCCTGCCCAGTGATCTTGGTCCAGATGAACCTGTCCAGCATGATGCAAGAACGCATGCAGCCCCTCAGCGCTTGCCAAGCCAGTGTTTGCTTCAGCATGTCCACGAAGGACAGACATCTTCTCACAAGTGATGCTGTGCCCCCCTGTGGGCTCCCATAGAATGGTTGGGCTAGCTACAAGTTCCAGGTGACGGACGCAGTGCCCTGCAATCTTGAGACGGCATTCATGGATCTTTTCGGTCACCTTCGGCATGCCAGCGTATAGAGGTCTAAATTCCTCATATGATCCTGCCATGAGATGTTCAGGACCATACGCAGCATGGTGCAAGACCCATCCAGAGACTTCTCCATCATAGTAGTGAGGGTCCAGGTCTGAGCTCCGTACAGAAGTACTGCCTCAAAGCCATAAATGCAATGAAAACAATGACCAGTGTCTTGAAGGTGTTTCGTCTGGCTGGCAGCAGTCTCATCGGCCGACTCCTGAGGAGCTAGACAGGCCCCGGTCCTTATCTGTTCGACTCTCTGCTTTAGCTCCATTAGGGTGTGAATGTGGTCTACCAGTATCGACAATACGGGGATGAAAACTATAAGGCAGGCAACACTGTGGATTGTGAACCCAATCCCAAGTTATGGATCTTATCCCCCTTTTAAAACCACCACATTTGTGTGGCGTAGATTCCGAACGAGAAAGCCCGCTACAAACATTTAGTGATGATGGTCGCACCCCGACGTTTGGAAATTTCCTAAGAGTTTTCCTTCGAAATTGTGTTTACCATCACATTTCAAAAGTGCATTTACATCATAACGTTTTATGAAAAATTCACAGACTAAAACGTAGTACAATTATTAGAACAATGCTTTATTAAAAATCCACAAACGTAAACGTCGTAAGTAATTACAATGCAATGTAATAACGTCACTTGGTAGTGCAGACAAATTATCTGAGTACACAAAAACATTAATTTTGTGATTGGAATAAAATTAGCAGCGACTCGGTGTATCAAAACAAGTTACGACCCTGTAGGTTTTAAACAGGACTGAGCACCACATTTTATTCCTATCAAATACATTTCTGTTAAAAACAAAAAAACCCTTTGCCTCAGCTCACCATTGATGTTGTCTATCCATGTTGAGCGCCGAGTAGATCATCCCACAAGTTTAGAGCTTGCGCTCTTAAGGTTCCAACTACACATGTTTTAAACTTGCGCGAGCCAAACTCAATTGGGCCGTGAAATTTGCACCCTCTGCTCAATCATCTGATAGCGCCCTCCTTTGACTCAATCTCCTCGGGCAATGTTTAAACACTCCTCACCATATTTATATAGCATGTTTAAACATGGCCACATGGTCTCTTCTTGACCAATCAAATGGACGTACCGGACCAGGTATTTAAAAATAATCATTAACATCTGAGTAATAACTAAGAATCCACTCTAAACAAAGTATGGCAGTGGCGCACCGGAGGGGGGGGGGTGGGGGTTCTCAATTTCTTTAAAAGAGAGGCATGTCAGCTTTTGAAAACAATAGGTGGGAATTAAATTTCGTTCCCAAAATGATAGTTGCATTGAGCTTGTTTTTTTCTGCATTTACTATTTTGATTTCTAATATGTGGGTCCCCACCTCTGGCTCAGCAATTACATTCTCAGCCCCTCCATAGATACTGTGTGGTTACGCCACTGGGCTCTGAGTAATAGTTATACTTAATTTTGACATTGACGTAATCATCTAAAGCTAAAACCACTGACCAACTGGACATGGCAGTCCCTTCACATAATTGTGTTCTTACGGTGTCGTGACTCTTCGAGCTGTAAACACACAATTCTGCCGTAAGCATTGCCATGAGGTTGGGCTCTTCAAGGTAGACATTTTAGGAAACAAGATAAATCATTTCCCCATCACGTTAGTTTTCTTTATAGTCTTGCCAGCTTGTTATCTGCGGTTACTTGTACACAAGGTATTTTGTTTTGTAGACGGCTCTGCAAAAAGCCTGCTTAATTAACGGAATTGGAAGTTCACATCCCTGCGTCAATTGAAAACTGCACACGTATGGAGAATATTGAACACAATCGAATTCTGAGAGTGTACTTAAAAAAAAAACCTATTACAAATATTAATTTATTAAAAAAATAGGGTAAAAATATGACATAAAATATTTCAGTTCAAACTTTAGAGTGGTGGTTGAATTTATCATCCTTGGTAAATAACCTTTTTCACTGTCTGTGGCAACCCTGCTGCGTTGACAGCCGTCACTGTTAGGTAGTAGTCTGTGTGAGGAACCAACGGTGATACACGCATACCAGTATTCATGGTCTCTACCCACTGCATGACGTCACTTCCTCCCAGGACGGTACCGAGAGAGACTTCAAAGAACATTGGCGAGGAGGAGACGAACACTACGTCCCAGCTCAAATCAACCGTGCCGTTCCCATGCCATGTCGTGGTGAGAAGATTCGAACCTGTAACAGTAAAAGCACACACCAATTTTTACTTACGTGCGGCCATTTTGTTTATCCGTTTGTAAACAATTCTACTTGGATTATGACAAAGTGGCCTCTAGCAAGCATTGCTACAATCGTAAAATTGGAAAAACTGAAGGTTATATAGCACTATAATGTAAACTTGACGCAACCCGGTCTACTGAGATGTGATTTAATAAACTTGTATCGAGTCTAGGTTTCCTACAATTCAATTCAAGCTTTATCCAATTTCATTTCATTTAACAATTTCACGGGTAGGAACAATAGTACAAGATAAAACAAAAGAATAAAGAAAGCATTAGCAGAACCACATATTTAGAAGGTTTGCAACCCTAAAGGATTCCATAAAGTAAACTTAGTTACAATCAGATTAATCTGCTGATGCCAAATTTCACAAATAGACAAACATTAAGGGAATTAAACATTTTAGCAACATGGCTTGGAAAAAAACATACACAGATGTACATTGTAAATAAAAATCATTTATAAAAAACCCCACAAAATAAAACCCCCACAAAGTTCACAATTAAAAATACAAATTCAAATCTAGATATATAGAGAAACAAGACTTTTAGAAAAAACATCTACAATTTTACAGTGTAAGAATATAAAATAACGGTGGTCAAAAGCACATTAATATATCTTTTAAAATGCAAACAAATTGTACAAATCGTAAGAATATATCATTAAAATTATAAAAGCACAACATTCACATTTGAAATATTTAAAATTAAATTCCAGACAATAAGAGCATTCAACAATTTTCAGATAAACAATTGTTCAGAGTAAAAGAAATTACATTTGTATAAAATGCAAATTCAATTCAAGACTCTAGCGAAAAGATGTACACAATATAAGGGAGAGCAATGCATACATACCCTGGCTTGTGGGTCTTGAGGTCTCAACTGTGAAATTCTTAATGATAGCCTGGCTCATCAGATCCACATGATTGACAGCTCTGACCGACAGACTATACTCTGCGTCATCTTCAAAGGTAAGATCTGACCAATTAAGATGCTCTTCTGATGCGGACCCACATCGTTTCCATGGAGATGTAGAGTAACTTGGTCCAGTAAGACGGCACTGAAAAGTTGGGAAGGACTCGTATAAGTAGTTATAAATGTATGCTTTTTATGAACTGCTGAAAAATGTGGCTCAAGAAACATAAGTGTTCACTGAGGACAGTAAGCTCATTTAAAGACACTGAACACGTTTGAAAATTGTCAAAGACCAGTGTTCTCACTTGGTGTATCCCAACATATGCATAAAATAACAAGCCTGTGAAAATTTGGGCTCAATTGGTCAGAAGTTGCAAGAAAATGATGAAAGAAAACACCCTTGTTGTAAAAATTTGTGTGCTTTCATATAGGAATAAAAACTTCTTGTAAGAAGTATTTATTATTTCAATGAGAAATCACCTCTTTCTCAAAAACAACGTTACTTCAGAGGGAGTTGTTTCCTACAATGTTTTATATTATCAACAGCTCTCCATTGCTTGTTACCAACTAAGTTTGTATGCTAATACTTGTTTTGAGTCATTACCAAACGTGCACGATACCTTTAAATAGCGTAAATCACCTTTACAAATTAAACATTTTACATATAATCGAATAAATAATGTTCCATTTCAACACCAGTCATAATACCGGTGTCAACCCAAGATATCTTAAGTGTAACATTCCATGAACAAGCAAGCAACAAAACCCCTTTATTTTGACATTTAAAAACCAAAGGACTCTTCACCATATCAGTGCTATTCACCTGGTAAAATTGGATGCCAAATGGGTCCATGAATCCTTCCCATGATGCTTTGAGGAAACTATTTTGTGACTGGTACCCGTCAAGCGTTGCATACGCTGTGTCAGACACGGCCTTCACTTTCACGACGGCTGCCAGTGAACTTGGCGGCTCTGTTACAATGGTAACGCCGTCAGATGATTTCCATGATGACCTCCCGGCTTCGTTGTAGCATTTAACCGTAGCAAATAGTTTCTGACCTTCGACCATGACGCGAGAGAGATCTGCAACGATCTTTGACTCTGAATCGGGCGTAACTGTACTAGGTAAGATGTCATCAAGCCCCGGTTCTAAACCTGAAAGAGAAAATGTTTTAATTGTTGACATCATTTCAACTACCTCAAACCTTTGGAAACGAATAATTTCTCAGAATCATAAACTTATTGTGACCATTTTTTTCGATTGGTAATTAGGGTAGGCCCAACCATTAACTTTTTTTTATGCAAACGTCAACCAACCTTAATGTACATCAACCCAAGTAAACACTACCAATAGAAGAAACTGAAGAATAAAAATTCCAAGGAATGCTTCAATTAGAATCTAATCTTACCAATGGCCCATTCACAGTGATTGATTCCACTTTCTGGATCAGATGCGGACCAACTGAAAGCGACTGATTTGTCATCTGAACTGAAGTCAATATCTATGAATGAAAACAAGTCTTATGCATTAGTTGTTATTCACCTTAGCCTTTACATTTCTTAAAATATATGTCTGCTTTAATGTCATTTATTAATTGTATCGTCCACAATACTTATCATTGATCATAACAAAGATGACATTTGCTGACACCCAGCCTTGATTAAGCAATACCCTATGGTTCCAAGTGGTTAAAGCTACATGCGTTTGTTTGGTAATTACTCAAAATATATATTAACATAAAAACTGACTTGGTAACGAGCAACGGAGAGCTGTTGATAGTATAAAACATTTTGAGAAACGACTCCCTCTGAAGTAACGTAGTTTTTGAGAAAGAGGTAATTTCTCACTTAAATAATAAAAGACTTCTTGCAAGAAGCCTTTTATTCCTATCTGAAAGCACACAAATTTGTACAACAAGGGTGTTTTTTCCCAACATTTTCTTGCAACTTCGATGACCAAGTGAGCCCAAATTTTCGCAGGCTTGTTATTTTATGCATATGTTGGGATACACCAAGTGAGAACACTGGTTGTTGACAATTACCAACGTGTTCAGTGCCTTTAACTGTTTTTGTTGAACATTTTAAGTCATATTAATTTGTTATATTGTACTTACCATCTTCACTTCCCCCATCTAGTACTGAATGAATAATGGGAGTTGTCAGGTCAATTAGTTCACGGTCAGAGGTCACAACAGATATGAGGTCAGCAGCATTCTTTGCCGTCACCGTGATGTAGACAAATGAACCGTGAGACATGGTGAGTTCAGTATTGATAGCGTTTGTTTGGGTCCCAACGGACTTGAAGTTTTGTAATTGGGTGCCACCAGAACTGGTTCCTGAAACAAAACAAATACCACATGGTTTCCGAGTAAAAACAGTATCAGACGAAGAACTGTTGGACTATAGATCGTGGCAGATAAACCATATTGTAAACATAATGATTGTGGTTTCGTTCTGCAAGCTGCTAAGTAGCGTCTCCAAAAGTTTCAATCTAGCAAACAGATGCGCAGAATCACAAAGAAAGAGCCACAAACACAGACACAAAACACACATTGGTGTATTAGCAATTCAACTTAAAAGAATTACAACTCGCTAACCCTGCCATAAAGGAGAAAACTGTTGACACAAGTAACTGGAGATGTTTTATGTTTCCCATGCCAAGTCTAGCAGTAAAGAGGAGATTCTCGAAGAAGTTTAATTACTGAACTTACCGATGGCCCAATTGTAGTCTATGATTGGGCTCTCTGGATCAAGGAAATGCCACTTGGCCTGAAGTGATGACCAATTGTGGATAAACTGTGTATGGACATCTACTGATCCCTGGCCAGTACTCGGTTCAATGGATATTAGTGTCACCTAGAATTGACAAATAATCAGACAGATTAAAATATACAAAATGTTTCAACTGTCTTACGTATTATTCATAAATGCACAAAATTGACGGTGGGTCTAAACATGTGAATTACCCTCTCATTTTGACAACAATTTGTCACCACTTTTTATTAGATAGTTTGAATATCAAAAATCAGTAGAGGGGAAAAAGTTGTAAAAGTGAAAAAAAGACAAATGAAAAATGAAGTTCTGATTGAATAAAATATACAGCAAAATTCACTTAGTATTTTAAAATGTGTCATCATCTCGGTAGGTTCTCTGTATTTATTCTTTTACCTGAATATTGTCAAGTAGAATTCCATTCGATCGTCCAACTGTTGATATTGTCAACGATGAGAGAGCTTCGCTGGCTGTGAAATAAAACCTCTGTTCATGCCATTGTATGGATGAAAGACTCTGATCAGAGTGACCGCCAGCTGGTCGGCTGTACAACCTGAAGACGCGGTTTAATCCTGGTGCTTCAATGCGACCTTCCTGGTTTAACAGAGGCTCATGAGACGGGACAACGTGACTAGTGAAGAAGAGAACCCGGTAGTGGCTTCCCGGGGTTGAGTTAAACGTTTGTGAGATCGATCCGTGCAATGATAAGAAAGAGCGTCCATTGGGAGCAATCTTCTTCCCGCGAGTGACCACAGTGATTTGGGTATCATAGCCAACTTCCCACGGCGCTATTTCATCCTGTGAGCCTTTGGATTCTTCCTCTGCCTTTGTTGTGGAATTAACTACAGGCGATTCTGTCGACGAAGCAAGTGACGAGTTGTCAGTTACCTCAGCCTCCGACTTTGTTGTGGAATAAACTACAGGTGATTCGGTCGACGAAGCAAGTGACGAGTTGTCAGTTACCTCAGCCTCAGTCATCTGCGTTGACATTGATTCCTGAATATCTGCATAATACGGATTTCATCAAAAAAAAAGTCCACAAGATGTCTTTTAAATAAAACTCTCACAATATGCTACGGACAAAATGTCGCACACTGAAATCACTCCATGAAGGTTCTCTACCACAAGGAAAACTGGGTATTTTTAAAAATAATTTTGGGTTGAACAAAGAAAACTTTACTAGAGTGGGACTTGAACCTGAGACCTCTGGATCAATGTGCCAGCGCCTTACCAGCTCAGCTATCTAGCCCTGATGTTAGCGGTCTCCCTATTTTTTCCCTAATCACACCGAAGTTTACGATACAACCTGGAAAGCGGCAGCAGAGGGATCACCTTTCTTTTTTTTTTTTAACAAAGAAATATAAGTTACATCAAATACCTGGTTCATTTTGTCCTTCAAATGATGGATTCACAATGAGATTATCTCCAGAGTGGATGGAATTCTGTGGCTCTGGAGGAGTGACGTCAACCACAAACCCATCAGAGAAGACTTGGTCTGACGCTCTACCAGCTGCATCGACGGCTGACACTCTGGAGTAGTACCTAATACCTGGTGATGCATGGACCAGCAATACAAGGACAAAGTTCAATTGAATCATGATTTCAGTTTAGATCGTGATCAACAATGATCGGGTAAAATTCAGGAAAGTAAATCTGAGTGTTTGTTCTGTTGAAATTCTAATAATAAAAACCAAAATTTGTATTATATTTTTTCGACCAAAACGGTACAAAATTAAATGGCAAATTATATAAAACAACAATACAAACATTTTTTTTCAAAATAATGTAACTACAAGTGTAAGTGAAGGAAGGGGTCACAAAAATGTGTACGTGTGAATGTACCTGCAATTAAACTATTAAGAACAATGTAAAAATAGTATGTGGGTCAGGGGTTACAAAAGTAGCACAAATCACTATTCTTCAGTTTTGTACGGTAAACCCGCACATATTAGGCAGAAGCAGGAACAAGATCGAAACAAGGTAAAACAAACAATAAACAATGTGTAAGTAATGAACAGCGGCAAGAAAAAAATACCCTTGCTTATTACGTTAGATGACAAATTGAAAAAAAACCCCCCAGTTTTGTGGAAGGCACTACTCACTAGGATGATAATAATAAATGCAAAATAGATGTTTAAAATACAATGTTAAAGACCTTCAATCACAACAAATAGTGATATCACCAACACCGAATCAGTTATCAGGTTATGATGATGAACACTTACCTCCTGTGAGGGGTACAGACAATGTCCGTGATGCCGATAGCTGCATCCCAACATCGGTACATGGGAGGACACTATCATCTGTAGGGTCAGGAGTTCGTCCAACACACCACTCATAGTGGTCAATGTAGGATTCCAGGTCCGTAAAGCCATGCCATGAGGCGGAGATCAGCGTGCTCGAGTTCTGGTATTCAACATCATGCAGATCTATGGAGGAGAATATAGTCATTGAATGTTTGGTAAGTTGGTGGGGTATCAATACTGGTACAGTAACATGTATCATACTGAAACTATGCAAAACCGTAACTTTTACAAAACCAAACAAATGGCAAGGCACAACATTGTCTAAGAGAGCAGCATCAACATCAGCTTGGAAGGTATCAACTGTATTAAACTTCGACATGGATGAAAGAAAGGTATTTTAGTTGAGATCAAGTTCAAACATTTTCAAGCAGCAAGTGGCAAGTACACAGCAACCCGAAGACGTTTCTTAACCATATCAAATCGTAATATCTGCCCTTCGATTTAATAACAGCACTGATAATAAGTTCTTATAAAACTGTATTTCATATTTAGATCATAGCGCTGCGACAAGCATCAAATCTCATCAGATAGAAAAACAATTCAGAAAAAGGGTAATCTAGCATTCAAAAATCCCAAGAACAAAATTGAAAATAAGGGTGTCTTCAGGTGCTTCCTAAAAATGATTGAAAAGTGTCTCACAATCTGAATTGAGATGGCAAAAACTGGTTACTAATTTCAAAACTTCAATCAGAATTGCACTTCTAATAGAGACCTTAAAAGGGTGTGTACAACATTGGTAAGAATGAAAATATAAATGCTCACAGATTTGCACATAACTCACATGGTATAAAGATGGTCATGGTAGAAAACTTCCCTTGAAAAATGTTTTGCTTGAAATGCCATAGTTTTCACGAAATGATTAAAATAATAGTATTTATCCTGCAGGATAAATTCCGATGTTTGAAAAAAAGTTAAAACACATAAGGGTTTTTTCTCATGACTCGAAGACCGATTTAGCTTAAACTTTCACAGGTTTGTTAATTCTTGTATATGTTGGGTCATCTCGA
This sequence comes from Plazaster borealis, assembly GCA_021014325.1. Taxonomy (NCBI): domain Eukaryota; kingdom Metazoa; phylum Echinodermata; class Asteroidea; order Forcipulatida; family Labidiasteridae; genus Plazaster; species Plazaster borealis. The sequence continues at coordinate 13,461 of JAJGQC010000539.1, forward strand.
ATTTGTATACAGGTCTTTGGCAATTACCAATGTTGTACACATCCCTTAAAGAAGCGTTTTACGGCATACCTATCCCATCAAACACCAGTCCAGCATCCGGTTGTCTCCGATCAACCACAAAACCATCACTGCTTCTGAGTGTGTGCAGACCAGCTTTGTTGATTGCCCGTACATTGCTATAGTAACGGTGCCCGCTCTGTAGATCAAGATCAGTGAACTGTGTCCTTGATATACTCGATGGTAAGATATTGTCGGCAAAAGACGGATATCCTCACCTATAGACAAAATGAACCAATTATCTAAATAAGTTTGTAAATTCTATTTGCCAGACAAAAGAACCTTTAATTATTTCAATTCACTCAATGTCTCATGAAGAAGCTGCTATTAAATATTGTTGATTCCGGAGTTCAGACAGGCCAGAACATCTTCAGAAACATCTGAAGGGATTCAAAGAACATGTACTCTTTTTCATAAAAGTTTTACCTCCTTTGAAAGTGCTCAGCGAGATCTCGTAGTGCGATATCTCGTCGTCTCGAAACACTCCCTCCCAAGAGAGGTACAGAGTATCAGGATCGGTGAGATAGTCGGTATCCTCAGAAGACGCATCGGTTGCTAGATCCTTTATCTGAATTAAAACGTTGAATTTCAAAATAAAAAGAAGCCATCAAATCAAAGCTATCCACAAAACGTCCAAGCATCAAGATTCCAAAGTCTTACAGATCATCGAAGACTTAAGGGTGATTCATAAAAAGCAGCAAAATTGATTGCCATTTATACTAAATTCGTCTATCAAGCTTACCTTTGTTCCCTGACTTTCGAGATTTCTGGAGCCCTGATATCTGGAGTAACACCATCTGACCTGAACACGGCGTACGTGGTGGCATTGTACCAGGCCCGGATGTAAAAGTGATACTTCAACCCAGCCGTTAGCATTCGGTCTGAACAATTTCACAGCAAAAATGATACAATAATAGCCAAGTGTGCCTTTGGATACCTTGACATAAGTTTTGCATAATAATAATGATGAGCATTTATATTTCGCCGGTGTGGCAGGAGATTCTGTCCCCGGAGATACTGTCCCCCATACAGTGAACTGTGTACAAACGTCTTTTGATAGCGCCCTCTTTTGAATCATTCTCCTCCAGCCCATGTTAATTTCCCGTATGGGGACAGAATCTACGGGGACAGATTCCCCGGGACACCGGTACCAATCTTGAGATGCTCATGGCGCAGCGACACAACAGTAGAGGGAATGTTTATGTAGTCCTCATGAGAAAGATGTAAAGGGAAAAATTTAACAAAGCCTGTGATGAAGAAAGTTTAATATGATCTTGTAAATTGTTCCACAATAATAGGGTAGCAGAAGTAAGCGGTTTCACCCCATGATGTTTTGGTCCAGAAAAGATGGTTATTGTTTGATCTCATAGACTCTCGGATAGGAATGGGAGAAATGGCGGAAAATTTCTTTTGTATCAACACTGTTTACTTGCTTTAATCCCAACGATCCAATTAATTCATTATGGATTGTGGTAGATTAAATATTGCATGTCAGTTATTTAACAGTAATTCCAAAAATTAAACAGCTTGTGGTCTTGATCCTTTCAGAGCTATGTTCTGCCTCACTCGAATCTTAACGTCTGCTGCATCGGCTCATATTAAAACCTGGTGTTTAGAGTAAAAGCAATTTCGTTACAATAGTACAACAACAAAACAAGTGAAAACAATAGCAAATGTGGATAACAGTTCAAACATGATTTAAACCAAATGGGTTCATGATAAACCTTGGTAACAACATAATAGCTCAATAAGCCCTCATCTCGATCCCTCATTGACCAATGACTTAACCTAACGAATACCACATAAAATGCAGAAAATTTTGAATGTTGCAGTTTTCCCTGATTTATACCTTTATCAAGCATGACGATGGTGTGATTTTCCTGTCCGATGTCAAACCAAACCCTTTCGTTGGCTGGATCGAATACCCCTGTAGGCTCAACATCTGATGACGAGTCGTCCCCAATACTCCACTCATACCTTTAACAAAGTTGGAACAAAAACTATTTAAATACATCTGTGGTCGAGTAGGAACCCTTCAGTTTGGCTCAGTGGTTTCTTGCCTGTTTTTAACCCCTGTAATCATGGTTTGATGCCTCTCATGAGGATTGAGTTCTGTCCCTACCCAATTGTATTGAGTTTCCCTACTTGGGATGTTCTTCCGAATTTTAAAACATACATTTCTTCACTGTCTTCTCTACAAAGGTATCTTCATATCTTCATAATAATGATCAAACCAAACAATTCCTTGTAGTATCCTTTAGTGTCATCACAGTGCAGGGAAGGTTGTAAAAGTTGGTTATTTATACATAATTGAAAAAAAATAAAATAATGGTCAAACAAGTATTTTGCAGTTCCTTGCCAGTCATGTCAGTCTTGCCAGTCAGGCTTTAAAGGACTGGTGACTAGGTCTTGATCATGGGACCACACTCTAAACTTTGCAATGTGATGAGATATATTTGATGGCATGACATTTTTTATTAGCAAACTGATTTCTTTGTCAATCCTTCACTAGATATAGCAGGGATACCTAGACATACCAATTGATACTCAGTCCTTTCTGCTCACTGACCCGCCATGCAGCAGCCATCATATACTGTGTGGCAGTGTCATCAGTATCAATCAAGTTGTTGATGTCGTCAAAGTTCAGATCAACCACATCTAGGACCTCGATCTCGGTGTTAGGGTTGTCTTCATGGATAACGAAACAAGAAATGCAGTGATTTTAGAATGGACGAGGTTATTCTTAAGTATCTGTGTTTGCATTACTTTTCAATTGGGATTGGAGTTTCCTCCCAAAGGTCTACTCCCAATTCTCAGTGGGTAAAATCATCACAAGTAGAAATTTATGTTAATTCCTTAAAGGACAATCTGTACAACATAATATCACAAACCCATTAGAGCTTTGCGAAGAGTTTGTTTTGAATTGAGGGTATGGCTCTGGCCATTAGGGTTTCCGAAAAATACTGTGAATGATTGATCACTAATAAAAGGGGTTTCCATTCCTAAAGGGATCCCACTCGCAACATGACTTTCCACTCAATCCTTCCGTTCAGAACCCAAAGACTGCACCTCTACTATTAAGTTTCTCTGAGCTAAAGGAATATGTCTACTTACTTCTGGTTAAATCACCACAAAGTCCTTGTGCTGTAGAACAGGCTTCATTGATGGGTGCACATGAACAGTGACCCTCACATGATGTAGATTGGCAACGACGTAACAGGACAAGTGCGCCCTCATCGGGTGATGTTTCAGAAACTTCAAATGTGGAATGATGGCGACTGCTAGGTAGCCCAACCTTCATTTACGAAATTATGAAAACAAGAAAAAATAAATGAAAATAAGAATAAGGTTGTGATGAACAAAAACAATATTTTTACGAAAACAGTTTTCACCTATGGCTGTTACTTGGCATAAAATTTCAAATTTCTCAACATTTGTATCATTATGACAATCAAGTATGCCAAATATGTTCTTTAAATTATCTGGAGTACGTAACACGTATCTTCAGAAGTTATGCAGCTTTTTTATGGTTAAAAAAATTAATAAATCCAATTTTTTACTTACCCCATTTACAGCCCATAGAGAAACGTAAAGGTAGTGATTGTTGGAGTCAGTTATACTGCCCTCTACTGGTATAACTGCCGTCTGTGCAATGCCTTCATCCAGTGACATGCCAGCACTGCTGTGGTTCACACGAACGGGTCCACTCTAAAAAAGACACACTAAAACTAGTTAGAAAACTTAGGTTTTGAATGCCAGAACGGAAATTAATCTTAAGTAGTTAAACTTACCGGTGTGAGTTCTGAGCCTCCGTACGTTCGTCCAACAGAGACAAAGTAGTGACTGATGCCAGAGTGTAAATCGGCAAATCCAAGCCAGGCAAGGGCAAGGGATCCAGTGGAGGTAAAGGTGTCCTCTAACCATGTCATCCAACCAGAGTGATAGCGTGGAGGCCGTTGGGTTGTCATTGACTCTGTCGACGTTTCGTTATAAGTGTCTTCAGGCTTCAGAATCAAAGATATAAACACAAAGTGTGACTGGAATTTGTTTTAATGAAACTCACTAAAACCATGTCATGCTAAATCATCGTCACAAACAATACTCAGTATGATATGTGCATAATAATTAAAAATGCGCTACACAGACACCAATATACTCATAGTTACAAATTTGAGGAATCACCAATGTCTTTGAAAAAAATTCAGTTTGTAGGATTGTCCTTTTTTAATGTTTTGAAATTTAATTGCGGGTTAAAATACCCTCTGTAAAACAAATATGTCGTAGTAAAAAAAAGCAACATTGGGTGTTTAAAAAGCAGCATTATAATAGAGAATATAGTGAACCTACTGAAGATGTGGAACCTACTGAAGATGTGGAACCCACTTGTGGTTCGGTTGGAGTTATCCAGATGATGTGATGACGTTCCAGATTAGCAGCACTCTCTGTCCCAACTGCAAACGTTCCCACAGTCGGGGAGCTACCATCAACCTAAAAGTGAAAAGATACATCGACCACTAATGAGTAAATTACATTTTGAACAACTAAAGCCAAATTATAAACGTGGCACTATAAGCCTGTTCTAAACGCAAGACAGAAATTTACCTATCTATGTACTTGGTGAATCTAGGTTGCCTAACAAGTACATATATAAGAGACCAATACATTCTGCCCATCTTTTAGTGTTTCCGAATACAAGTTGCGCCATTGTCGCTTTATGGGAAGAACTTGCCATAAGACAAGACCTTGAATAAATAGTTTCATCATGCGGTGCGCTAGTGGGACGATCTCAGAATCAATATTTGATATCACTTGTGATTTTTATATTATAAGAAAAAACTTACAAGAAACTCTGCTGACTTTGCTTCAGTACAGAGACCAGCATGGTTACATGCTACCACTGTGATGACATAGCGACTTCCTTCATGTAAGGTCAGATTGGTAAAGGTGTGGTCTACCTCGCTTCCAGCAATCTGTAATAATGGCAACAATTTATATTTCTTGCTTTTTAACTCAAATATGACTCTAAAGGCTTAAGGTTTACACCAAGCAATTCTTGAGGTCTGTTGTTTGTGAGCAATACAATACAAACATGTAATAAGGACACTGTATATGGTTGAGAAGCATAAAGTACTTAATACTATAGACATCTAGATAACTTTAACAGCGCTATTAGCTCAGCGAAGTTGTCTAAAATTAATTTATATTTCACAATGTTACTCTCGTATACACTACATTTTGTTTAAAGAGACATTACCTTTAGTGTTGGAATATTAACATCTCCGTTATGACGTGTGCCAACTGACACATACTGGTCCTTTATGCCACTCTCTGGGTCATTGAACTTCCAGGAGAAACGAATGACGTCACAGAGAACCTAGACATATTGAATTGTCAGCCGAAATTATACACATTATGGAGTGCGACGGTTACAGATTCAATGAATTGTTTATCAATCAATTTTATGGGTTTAATCAAACTTCTTTTCATAAATTGTGATTTCCTCAGCCTGAAAGTCTTGTTAAGAAGTTCCGTTTATATTTTCCTCAACGGTAAATATGCATCCTGGAAAAAATGACTTTGATATGTAAAACTTCAATAAATATAAATTGGCACAACATAAATCTGTTAATATTTTTACATTAAATCACGAAACTAAGACCAAACCCTTCTTGTATCCTTAAAGGCACTGTTCACGTTTGGTAATTACTCAAAATATACATTAGCATAAAAACTTACGTGGTAACGAGCAACAGAGAGCTGTTGATAGTATCAAACATTGTGATAAAACGACTCCCTCTGAAGTAACGTAGTATTTGAGAAAGAGGTAATTTCTCACTAAAATAATTAAAGATTTCTTGCAAGAAGCCTTTTATTCCTATCTGAAAGCACACACATATGTACAACAAGGGTGTTTTTTTCTTTCATCATTTTCTTGCAACTTCGATGACCAATTGAGCCCAAATCTTCACAGGCTTGTTATTTTATGCATATGTTGGGATACACCAAGTGAGAACACTGGTCTTTGACAATTACCAAACGTGTTCAGTGCCTTTAACCAAGATTAACTTATAGTATCAGTTTTACCTGAGTGTTTCCAACGGCTACCCCAACTGTTTCATTCACTGCTGGTTCCTGAATCACTTGAGGTGGGCTTGAATCCACACGAAACCCATTGGATGAAGCCTCACTCCACATACCAATCCTATTATAAGCACGGACTGTGATGTAGATATTAGTATTTTCTCGCATCTGATTCAACTCCGATAGGAACATCAGAGCAGATTCCGACAGCTCAATACGTGTTGATGAAAGGATATCAGCAGAGCCTGGTGCGGTACCAGCTCGCCATTCATAGTGTGAGAGGCCGGAATGAGGATCATGGAAACCCCACCAATGAGCAGAGAGCTGCATCCTGTAAAACGAACAAAACAATAAATACAAATACATATATTAATATGGCTTTCAAACTTGCAATCAGGGTTATAAGACGTATTTTGTGAGCTCAACTTAATTCTTACAATCAGTAAATAAAGCTACTGGGTCAATGTCCAGTTAGAAATTGTCACATTGAGGTCATTTTATCTAAATATAAGTTGTTTTGTTTTCTTCCCATCAAAGTGACCTTAACATAACGTTCAATTTGTAATTTGACAAGACCTGAGTGGTACTTTATTCAGATTCCTTTCCTATCAAGAATCATAGTTGTTAACCTGTAGTTTTGTTTCAAATTTCTGGATGAAATAAGCAAAGTCAAACTCAAGAAGGAAACCAACCTTGACGACCGAAAGCTGATATCGCCACCACCGGGCTTCCATCATACACGCGACCAACTAACGGGGGCGAGTCATCAACCAGAACCCCATCAGATGTCACTGAAGCACATAGATCCGCAGCGTTGCAGGCCGTCACAGTTACATAGTATGTGAAACCAGGCACAAGGTTCAGGTTGTCAGATTTAAATTCTAAAATTGAAATGTTTCTGAAATTTTTATCGCCAAAACAAATATCAATTCCAATACGTGCAAAACACACAAATCGACACAAAGTAAGTATCCATAGCAATGTACGTGCTATAGATTGGGCTAAACAAAAACTCAGTTTTATTTTCAAGTTTTGATTTTACCTTTAGAAAGTCAAACACAATTTGTAAGAAATAGTTATATGGACAATGATGCATTTTGAATGCTAGGCTTTTAAATAATTTTCTTGTCACGGAACTCATCTGCGTACATTTTGATATTAAAATAAATTTCGACTACCCTCTGAAAATCACTTTTCCTGTGCAGGCTCTAGGTGGCGCACTTTAATTGGATTGAATGCATTAACATATAATTGATTATGTATTTTCTGTACCAGTATCCATGCCGATGTGTTGCTCTGGTATGACGTCACTACATCCTTTACAAGTCCCTGTTTTCAATGAATAGCCAACGAGGGCGCTATGGGGATCATGAAACCCTTCCCAGAAGGCACTTATCGTCTTCCGGTCCTCCTGGAAGTCACGATCTCTGTGATTGGATGATGCGAGAGATGGATCTCCATCGAAGACGTGACCAGCCACTGGAGGGCTCTCTTCTACCGTGAATGCACCGAACGCCCTCAACGTGATCAACCCAACATGGTTGATGGCCTGAGATGGACATTGTTAAAATTTTTCTATAAGTAAATTTGTGAGTTCAGGTCTTAGTTTCATATGAAAAAAAAGTTTTGGCAGAAAATAAGTTTTCTCAATGAACATTATCTTCTTCTTAACGCCATCATTATAATTTCTTGTTTTTGAATTACTTTTCTAAAGTAAATCTGACATTATTACCAGAAACTTTCAACTGCTGCATAAATGCTTACCTTTATTGAAATGAAATACGAGTGACCTTCATGAAGGGTCAAAGGTTGTGAAGGGTCAGTCACTCCAGACTCTGAGTCCTCTCTGGTGAATGGCATGACGTCAGCATGACCTGGATGCGAACCGACTGCCCACTCGAAGTACGCGATGCCACTCTCCACATCAGTGAAAACATTCTCCCAACTGTGATGATATTTCGTTTCAATATAAAACTCAAATTGTTAAAATTGGACTGCGTTAATCATTTAGTTTTCACTATTTTATCGATCAACGAATCCTTTCGTTGACGATGGCATTTTGTTCAAGAGTTCTCGACTTTTAAAGGGAAATATTGACTCTGGATTGGGCTATAAAAGGCGTTTATTTTGTAATGAATAAGGTGGGCAATATATTTTAAAATAGAATATAATGATTTAGATAATTTGTGTGGTTTTTGTGCAATTTTAGGACAGAACACGGGCAACTATTTTCTGGAACCAAATTCTTTACTCAACAAAATGGCGGAACGCAAGTTCTGCTGCTTGTATTTTCACAGTCAAGTTTGTGTTTTTCAATCACTACTCACTAATTACAACACACAGGTGTTTTAGTACAAGAACAACTCATAAAACGGATATGGTAAATCCTGAGAGATATGAAAGCAAAGTGCTGCTTCAGTATTAAAGGACAAGTCCCTCGGTTCTTGTTTTGCCAAAAAAATTATTATCAATTTTGTTGAATACTGCTGGCATTAAATTTCTGAGCAGTCCTTGAAGTTGGAAAAGCAGGATTTCAATGACAAAGTAATGAAACTTGTCTTTTCCCTGAATCACCTTGGTGAAACAGATGTTGTAGACAAGAGGAAGCTGCCCCCAACGTCCAACGTGTAGATATCACTCACGGTCGGAGGTGTAGTGTCAATCATAATTGCGTCAGACATTGATTTTGTAGACAAACCAACAAAGTCAGTGGCTAAAAAGAGGAAAAGTATCGTCATAAATTATCTTTAAGAACATAATTAACACTTCAGGGTAAATATTGCTGATGTATTAAATTTGTAATCCACGCGTCATGAATGGGGATTACACTAACGGGCCAGTTATTTTGTGTTTTTCCCATTCCATTTTGTTTATTGTAAAGTATTTGCTCAGTTATATCATGAAAGTTGTCACTTCCTGTTATATAACTTCAAAAGAAACCGTTTTCTTCATGTATCGTCTTTTTATGAGCAACGCTCCAATTCAATCTTGACCTTCAATTTACGGTCGTCATACAACTCACAACATCAACTAGCAAATGGTCCACGTACCAACACTCGCTATGGTCAACGAGCTTTCACCTCAGCTGCACCATCACTATGGAACAATCTCCCTCTCAATATTCGTCAAGCTACCTCTACTGACTTATTCAAATCTCTATTAAAGACTCATCTCTTTGTAATTTAAGGTTTAATGCGCTTAGAAACGCCAGTATTAAGCGCTTTATAAATGTTCTTATTGTTATTATTAATCTTGACCTCACCTTCTTCCTTCAAATTTTAATTCATTCCAAACGAATATATCAAAATAACCGAAGACATATCAGCAGACGTTTTTCATTACCTCTAATGACTGCATAGTAGGTGTGTCCATTCTGTAACCTCAAGTTGTGTATGATGATGCTGTTGGTAATACCGACACGGGTGAAGTCTTGAACATCGCTTCCACCTGGCATGGATCCTGTAAACATTTAAAACCATTATTTACATCGTAAGTTAAATCCACAATACTTAATTTCAACAACAGGTTTTTCAAATGATTGTTTTGAAGAGATGTCAACAGGCATAAAATGGTAACCGGATGGATACCTCAATAGAATCTCACCGATTGCATACTCGTAGTATTTGATTCCAGAGTGATGACGTGCAAGGCCGTGTTCCTCGACGTCACTAAAAGACTCCCATTGTACAACCAGCTCTGAAGTGGAACTCTAATAGGAAAAAAGGGGACACATCATTTTCACACTAACACACTTTTTAGCAATAAGATCAAAATCAATTTACCATATTTATAACAACATTTTAATGAGCTACTAAGCTGGAGATATCCCTTCAGAAATTAATTTGCAATGGCTAATCGGCAAAGGCACACAAATGCATAGTATTTTAGTTTATCAATTACCTGATAGTTTTTATGATTGCTCCAGCCGATCCATACAGAGCCAGGTGTCGGCGGGGTCGTATCAACGACCACACCGTCGCTACAGCTTGACACCGACGGCAGAGGTTCGGTCCATTTCTCATGCTCAAGTGCGACTTCATCAGCGTGGATGCAGATGCGGTAACGTTTGCCGTGTTCGAGGGATAAGCCATGTACATTCACAAACTCTTTATCTATAGCAAGAATCAATCAGTCAAGTAAATTGCTTATTAAAGGCACTGAACACATTAATTGGAAATTGTCAAAGACCAGTGTCCAACACCAGCCTTCATAAAACCTAGCGGCCGAAGAGGTAAAAGTGATCAACCCACAAGGGAAATAAAATCTTCCCTTTAAGCTGGGTTCCATTGATCTCCGTTAAAGGCACTGGACACGTTTGGAAATTGTCAAAGACCAGTGTTCTCACTTGATGTGTCCCAAAATATGCATAAAATAACAAGCCTGTGAAAATTTGGGCTCAATTGGTCATCGAAGTTGCAACAAAATGATGAAAAAAAAACACCCTTGTTGTACAAATGTGTGTGTTTTCAGATAGGAATAAAAACTTCTTGCAAGAAGTTTGTATTATTTTAGTGAGAAATTACCTCTTTCTCAAAGACTACGTACTTCAGAGGGAGTCGTTCCCTACAATGTTTTATACTATCAACAGCTCTCCGTTGCTTGTTACCCAGTAAGTTTTATGCATCAATAACAGAGTCGTCTTTAAAACACAACTATTTCCTTACCTGTGTTCCCACAACCTTCAGCCATTGGATGTTCGCAAGGATAGTTCAATCCATTGTCCAAGTCTCCAAATTCGGCAGATCCTGTGTCTTTAATAACCGCCCAGACGTAGTTCCTGTGACGTAATGAAGGCCAGACTGCTGATAAGACGTTTGTTGATGATATGTAGTTCTTATCGGCTTCAGGCCACAGAGCATTCTGATCTAAGGTTACTTCATCTATAGGGAGAGAGTAAAACATTTGTGAGTTTTAATTATTTTGAAATGTTACTTCATCTAGAAGGAGCTCGTAAATTTGTGAAAGTTATTAAATGTAAATTATAAATCGGTTTCTACGTGCATGGGGTGTGGCAGTCTGGTTCTGATAAAAGTATGTGGGTTGAAAGTTCGGCCGAGCCCGACAAAGCCCTTTAGCCTTTTAGATGATTTTGTTCTTGCCCTCATGGACTGTAGACAGGCACATACAAAGGCGAATGGTAGTTGGATTTGAGTACTTGGTCAATAAATTAGGTGGGGTTTTTATACTCCTTGAGTGTTTATAGATTGTTTCTGGAATGCCGTTTGCCGGAGAGGGCAGGATTGCCAATATTGAGACTATTTGACCTTTAGTTTCTGAGTCACATCGTGTGAATGGGGCACAATGTTTAAGAGTTTACCAACAAATTTATACGATTATTTCAAGTAATGGCCTTCTTAGTTAGGTTCCGAACTTACGGTCTGAGTCGATGACAACATGCGGTTTAACAATCATCACATCATCACAATCCACAACCTCTTTGCTCACTATGGAGGAAAGTCCAGCTTTATTGTAGCCCCTCACAGCCAGACGGGGACAGGTGTCATGGTCGAGATGTCCTTCCAACGATGCAGTGAATCGGGCCTTTTAAAAAGTAAAAACGGTATAGTTTCCAAGATTTTCTTTTAGTGGTAACTTTGATTTCTTCACAAGAAAATCTAACTTTTCTAATTGAAGACGCTGTTGTCTTAATTATGTTTAAAGGCACTGTACACGTTTGGTAATGACTCAAACAAATATTAGCATAAAAACTTACTTGGTAACAAGCAACGTAGAGCTGTTGACATTATAAAACATTGTAGGAAACGACTCCCTCTGACGTAAAGTAGTTTTTTAGAAAGAGGTAATTTCTCACTAAAATAATAGAAACTTCTTGCAAGAAGTTTTTATTCCTATATGAAAGCACACAAACTTGTACAACAAGGGTGTTTTTTCTATCATTATTTTCATGCAACTTCGATGACCAATGGAGCCGAAATTTTCACAGGCTTGTTATTTTATGCATATGTTGGGACACACCAAGTGAGAATACTGGTCTTTGACAATTACTAAACGTGTTCAGTGCCTTTAAAAAGGAACTGAAACATACCTTATCGCCAATGATAAGCAAATCATCAATGCGTTTCCATTCGCTCAACACAGCACTGTCTTTCCCATCTTCGGCAATAGTCCACTGTAGAAATCCATCAACTCCAACTGTCTATCATGGTTGATGTACGCATGCTCAAATGACTGGAATACCACGTGGAGATTTGTACTTGTTGAATCCGTCTCAATATTATTGATGGTGATATCGCCTACAACAGGAGGCTGGGAGAGTACCCAGAATCCGTCACTTTTAATAGGTTGAAAGCAGACACTCACATGGCAGAATTGTACCAGACAAACACAAACAAAATGGTTATTTATTAGTATATACACCAAGCATTTTGTCCAGTAAGTTTTCAGTGCTGTATTTAATTTTGTATTCCAACTTTTTTCTCGACAATAATGCAAAAGGTTGATTTCAATCGCCAAAAGATTACTAAATGATCTGCTCCAGGAAGCAAAGCTTTCAAAATCAATTTAACATGACTTTCTTTAATTTTTTTTCTGTTGACAAATTCCAAAATACTAAAAAAAGGTTTTCCAATACTTGATCCTTAAAGGCAGGGTGTACTTTTAGTAACTACTGCACAAGTTAATGATCATAAAATGTACTTGGTAAAGAGCACTGGGGAGCTGTTGATATTATAAAACATTGTCAGAAACGACCCCTTTGAAGTAATTTAGTTTTAGAGAAAGAGGTAATCTTTACCAAATATTTGAACATGAGAAAGGCTTCTGGCATAAAGGTCTCGAGCATCTGAAAGCACATTTTTCACTTTCATTATTTTCTTGCAACTTCGATGACCAATTGAGCCAAAATTTGTGCAGGTTTGTTATTGTATGCATATGTTTGGATGCACGGAGTGAGGATACAGTCTTTGACAATTACCCAAAGTATACCCTGCCTGAAACCTATAAATTTACCTTAGACCTCAGACGTGCTCCGTCATGTAATCCAAGGCTTGCATCCAAATGACTGAAGGCTGTACCCAGATCTTGATAATCCAATAATGTTACCCACTCCGATGAGCTGTTGTCCACATCTAATTAAAACCAAAACGTGCTAAGCATTAATAGATATCAGCATTAATAAATCAACAAAGGCAAGCACGACAAAATATACATTCTTTGATTGAACTTAAATTCTGGAAAAGTAAATCTGAAAACTATAAGGACTTATTTGACTGCAAAACTTCTCATCGTGAATTTCAAATACATTGACAGCATTCCAAATGAGCCAGCATTATGATAAATATTTCTATGAAACAAAATAAAACATTCATTATTTGACTGCGAACCTTTAAGTTATAAAACACTCGCATCATTTTGAATGAGCCTAGCCAGATTGCTTTATTTTGAGAAGTTGTGTTTCTTGAATACAAAAACAGATAAGCTAAATACTACCATGGTGAGTCTGCATCTCTTTTTCCACTGCCCATAAGACATTGGTTACAAAGGGCTGTAACATCTCCGGGATGGTCCATCGGGCGGAGATACCGGATGTAGAAGACTGGTATGTGACGTCATCCTCACACGGTTGAGGTGGGGCAAATGAATGATGAGATAACCCAGTGGGCGTGGTTACTGCAAAAGAAATGTGGTCAGAATATTTAGATGAAGATAGAACCAACACAGATAGCCTCAGAGAATAGCAAATTACAATTATTACCACCATTGCGTCATTATATTTTGGACAATCCCAATATCAGACCAGCCTTGATTATACCCAAACAAATGGAAACAACATCACCTATAAAACATACCTTGAACAAGTCTTAAACCTAACACTTTTTTTAATAGAGAAACGGCCCATATTCTTACTGTTAGCAGGATCACATCCGAGTCCATCTTTAATAAATGCCCCTTCTAAGATTTGACCTCTGATGACCTTGATACCGTCTGACGTCACGTTGACACTTCCAACTTCAGAGGTTGCCCGACGGTAAAGAAATAGGTCTAAAAAGTCCATAGAATAATGTTCCATTGTTACAATAAGTCCTAAAATTACAAGTGTGTTTTGTACGTATTGTCGGCATTGTTAATACACTTCTGGCATTAATAAGGGCAGCGCTGTGGCATAGCTTCAGCCCAACGGGTTCCTAAATGAACTGTTAACACAGAAAAATAAATGGTGTACTTTTCTGTTAACGGGTTCCTAAATAAACTGTCAAAACAGCCAAATATGTGTAATTTATGGTTTAATATGAAACAATCAAAGCATGATACAAGGCTATACACCAGCCCAAATACATATTGCCATTCAAAAGTTGAACCAAAATGTTCAAACTCTCAAAATTTCCTATAATCATTGTCCAATACACAATTACAAGGCATATTAGCAAAGCTTTAATTTTACCATGAATGGTGTTAGCCTCAAGTCCGTCTAACTGGTAGGAAGTTGCATTGCGGACGTCAATGAAGCCATTGCTGATGTCGTATGAACCATCGCTTCCTTGTACCTACGGCTACTTCATAGTTGATATCAAGATGAGGATGTTCAAATCCAAACCATTGAGCAGAAAGTCTTGACTTATTCTTCTGTACATCGGCGTCCTTAACAACCTAATTTAAACAAACGACAAGCTTGCATGTTTTGAAGACAAAATAACATTGAAATCTAATTCAGATGGATAATCAGAAAAACTCATGCACTATTGAAGTTCTCAGCACATTTTACTCTACTTAATCTTTGACAAAACACTAAGTTGTGAAATGGTTTCGTCAGCAGTCAATGTGATAATTAGAGACAGTTTTTTCTGAGCAATTTTTTGCCACACAAATCAAAAATGTTTGAATGGGTATCATTGGGATTCGTGAGTTATTTTACTTTACTGTTTTAGTTTAGACAAAAGAAATATATTTTATTTAAATAGCAACAATATTCATTTTTTTTCCATTTCGGTTCTCTGTAAGGTACATACCCCAAAGTCAACCCCCTTCCCCAGATGGTGGAACATCCAGCACGACCCCCCGTGATGGCAACTGCACTATATACCTGTAGACAGACGAGGTTCCAACTGTCGACAGCCCGGCACCATTCTCAGCTTTGACTGAGATGTAATATTCATGATCACCATGGAGATGCCAGCTTAGATCATCCAATAGGAAGGCGGCACAGAAGGTGCGGGATTTACACGGTCCGATGACGTATTCGTTCTTGGATCGAAAGGAGACTGTCTCTGTGCCACCTCTAGTGTGTCCTACAGCGGGGAAAATCAAAACACTTGTAAAAAAGTATAAAGGCATACCTCTGCTCAATCTAAACATGACGAATTTTACACTCGATAGTTTAGTTTGGTTTATAAGGAGCATTATATCGTCTCCATAAATTGTACGATTTCTGGTAAGAATCAGCTGGTTTGCCCAACAAAGAGTGTTTCATTCTTCAAGCAACCTCGGACCCAATAAAGAAGTTAGTAAAGCAACACCTTACTGAACTTCTGGATCTCGGTTGTCAAGAAATAATATACTGTTTTGAGAATCTCACCAATGCCAACTTGATATGCAAGTTCTGCATCCTCCATCATCTGTGAAGCTGTCAAGTCACCTCCATTCAGTTACCAAATAACCGCCGTCTAAATGAACAAGAATGTAAATTATTAAACATGGGTCGTGTGGTGTCCATAAACGATAGGTCCAACAAACTGCAAACGGAAACAAAATTACGATAATATTAATTCAATTAATTTTGTGCTTCTAATTGACTCTGCTCGTTTTGTTAATAACTTTGTGAAAAACAAAATCGTTAATGGCAGATTAACACCACTGCCATTTTCTAAAAAGCAAAAAAATCACCCAGCGTTCTTCTTTTACACATGATTAACATACTAATGTTTACTTGGTTACACGCCCATGTGTTCTGACAGCCCTAATGTATTCTTCTCTAATTCTGACCTGAACCCTAACCCTTACCTTTTGATCCTGAGGGGTTATCATAGAGAAAGGGCTGCTCCTTTACCTCCAGCTTTTGCATAAGCAGCTTTTAACCACCTCTACTCAAAGTTGTTGCTACAGTTGACGATAAGTAATTTTCTTCTCCCAAGAAGGGACACTTTATTTATTTATTCATTTATTTATTTTAAAAAATCTTTCTACAGGATACACAAATCAGCACAAAAGCTGTATTACATTATAGTCCTGAAGTCTTATAAAAATCGAAAAAAGGAAAAATATTACTTAAGAAAATACTTACAGTCAGAGGAGTACAAAGATTAAAACAATTAGAATAAGAAGAACAAAAACTCAAAAAATTGATTTGTTTATACATATTTTTAAAACCACCAATAGACGATGCATTTTGGGCCTTAGTATAGGTAACTTGTTCCATATAGCAGCACCAGAATAATTAAAAGATAGCTTAAAACATTCCATGTGTTAGGGCTTAGGGAGAACAACATTAAGAGAATCACTTCTAGTATTGAACCCATGCCTATCAAAGTACATCTCAATATTATCACAAAGTCTTGCCATACATACCGTAGAAAAAGCCAACTGTGCTTTATTGATAGAAGGCTTTCACAATCAGAAAGAAAACATTTCCCTTGGCTGATATGGGGGATGAAACATCACAAAACGATCATGACCGGATGCTGACATGAAGGTCAAGCAAGGTCAGGGTCGGATTGGATGGTCACTTGCTCAGGACTCTATCTCGGTCGGAAATGGAGCTCTCTGCGTCACTCCTTTCGACCAAGACAAGATAATCTGGAAACAAACAAAATTGTGCTAATTTACATGAAACATCAATTGAGAAATTAAAATATTGAGGTAGCTGATGTTGTATTGTTAACGGTCACCCTGATTTGGCAGTCTGAAAATAAGCTTCACATAGATAGTATGTCATACTCCAAGAATGAATTTATGTCTGTCATAGATTGGCATTCTCATTAAGGTTGATCTTTTTGCTGAAAAGTTGTAAACTCTGTGTTCTCAAAGTCCCTGTGCGGGTTGAAAGTTATAGAATCTCAGGACTACAAAAGTGGACTACAAAATTTTGAATTAATTTGTCCATCAAGTCAACCCCTGCTTGCGAAACCAGTGTATTTTCTAATACTTTTGAGTTTCTTACGTGTTTGTGCGTAGAAAGAAAGACCTTCTGTTGAATACCAGATGTCCACTGGACAATTAATGTCTTCTCCGATAAATGAGATCGAATCATTTAGGACATCTTGGCCTGGGTACAACCGTTATATCACTCACCACGGTTGCTTTGTAGACCTGGATGCAAAAACGAAGACGTGGTCATAGATTAACAATATTGCTGTCTACCACAAGTATTAATCTTTCAACAGTTTGATAGGGAATGCCAGGAAGTAAACTTTTGTTGGACTTCTGCATTCCTGCAAGCTGTGTTGAAATGATATTTCACCAAGTCTCGTATGCATAGTGAGCTGTGTCTAATTAAGCAAAAACTGCCTCGTGATAATAGCAAGAGCTTTGCTTTTACTTTACAGGATTAGGGACAATATTTTACCAAGCGATCCTCCAAAATTCCAGAGTACAGTTAATAAAAAAAGAAGTTATGCTAAGTTAAGCTGACTTCTGATATTACTCTGGGCATTACGTCAGACACGTTCAGTAGTTCAGTCTTCTATTCGATCTTCATCAATAGAACCACACACGTCCCTCACTGTCCTTGGCAAGACCTGGCCATATTCGAGCATCACTGATTGAGATATTAGACAATTGGTTTCAGGGCTTGTGGTCGATCATGACACCATCAGGAACAGATAGGAACGGAAGGCTCCGCAAGGCACGGCTGTAAGCGATAACTGTTGATGAAGTACATGCCTGGTGATGGCATGATGTCCAACTTGAGCATGTGTAGCGGTAGTTCTTATCATCTATGGTTGTTATTATCGTCAAGCACAGACAACAAGTAAATTCAATTGTTTGTAAAGGTATCGTGCACGTTTGTAATTACTCAAAACAAATATTAGTATAAGAACTTACTTTGGTAACAAGCAACGGAGAGCTGTTGATAGTATATAAAAACATTGTAGGTAAAACGACTCCTCTGTAGTAACGTAGTTTCTTGGAGAAAAGAGGTAATTTCTCACTATAATAATCTGTTAATTATTTAATTAACTAAGTATATTTGATTTTGAGGGTTTATGACTGTCTTCTTTTTGATTGAAGGTATCCCTGTTCTGCATCATTCCAGCATGTGACGTCAAAAATATACTCATGTACCTGGACCCCGCCTCCCCGTCAAGAATCCTTCCCAGCGCAGCGAGGTCACTGACGTCCTGAAAGTCGACCTCATCTGGACCTGGCGAATCCCATCATGCACCACACCAGCCGAGGGGCGATGCGTCCACAGTGATCTATAAATTTCAATTAAAAGTGTTATTTAAGCAGAAATAGACTTCATTTAAGTCGATTTATAAAAACGCAATTGCTTTATTCGAGGAACTATTCTTGAATCATACCTTGATTGTTTGAGATGTCACCAGTCTAGCATGGTTGGTAACCGTCAGCATAATGTAATAGTCAAAGTCATGAACACCAACGTGGAATGTAGGTCTGAACTGTAGTCTACATTGTAGCAGTCACTGACAGGGACACACATACATGTCACTGGATCACAGTCTTCGTTATCCTAGGAAAAAATAAATATCAACAAAGTATAACCAGAATTATATTTTGATATGTTTCTTTGGTTAGTGGATTTTACCAAAACTACTGAGATAGGCAAGCAGATGCAATTCCTTTTACCTGGTCAACCTTGACTGCAGCAACTGTCTGACTTCCGTGTTCAACCTCGCTCCCCGTGTGATTGTCAAATAGACGCCACTCGATGGTTCGAACCCCACTGTGTATGTCATAGGTCCTAAACTCCACACTGATAGATAAAATGGGAAATGCATGGACGTGTCTGGTCTCGAATGAATCAGAAAGGAAGGGTGAATCCCCAACATTTATTCATCGATCACGAGTTTGAGAACATCTATTTAATTTTCATAGAGCATTCCACCACATCGAATAGAGGCCACGATAAGGTATTTCAGGAGAGATAAAATGTCCAACTATTTTTCCAAGTTCATGAAAGTTTAAGTCATATTAAAATCATATCAAGCGTTGTAAATCTTACCTTAAATCGTGCAAGTCGACTGAATTATGTACGGCTATATTCACATCATTGCCCCGAACAAGCCAGAAATCTTCAATAATTGGTGGTGAAGAGTCAGCATGAACTAATACACTGTCCCTCGCGAAGTGACCGGCGATATCTCTAGCCTCTACCCAAAAGCGAATGGAATCGCCGTCTACCAAGGTCAAGTCATAAGTTGCTTGTGTGTTCGACGCTTCATTACTCCAGTGGTCCGCATTGTCTTCAGACGCGTTGACGATTGACCTACCACCCTGATGGTCAATGTCGTGAAAGACTCGGAACTGTGTAATGCCGAGGGCATTTGGGATGGCTGCACGGCCTCGTTTTCCAAAATTCTGGTCATAGTCTGCTCAAAGGAAAACATGTGAGAGGAAGCAAAGTAAGCAAAGACAAACATTTTGTATTCTAAAAATGAAATGCGATGAAATGTAAAGTAAAATCGAGGTCCAGATCAGCTCAGTCGGGATCCTGACATTATCTCACGTCCAATTGCCTTGTACAAACAATATTGCATGTTACAAGTTTTTGTGCATTGCTCGTGGTCTATGTGAAAATTGCAAGTGTTTTTCGTTTTGAAACGTCTTAATCACGTGCAGAGAAAATTGGCGAAAATCAGGCCATTCAACTTTAAATGACTTAGGGAGGCTTGAAACAAAATCAAAAATAATCTAAGTTTCCAGTCCCACTAAATGGCAGTTATCCTAAAAAACAAACCAAAGTGAAATTTCAAGTTATTTTGTTTTACTTGACACGTAGGTATACTCACCATCATCAATACTACCACTAACCCATGGACCAATTGGTTTAACAACCCCTGGTTATGGTGATGCAAGTTTATAAAATGGTTCATCCAGTCTAGAAGCACCGAAGTAGTTCCTCCAGTCGTGTCCAGTGTGGTGATCCACTCATAGCTGGTTTGTGTGGTAGCAGACAGAACACGCATTGGGTATGATGTGTCCTGTATGGCCACGTCATTCGGGTCATCGTCAAAGAAAACGAAACGTCTACTTAGGCGAGTGTTGCCAGCGTTGTCAACAACGGTCAAGACGATGGAGTAGACACCTTAAGTTTTAGTACAGAAGAAAACGCATCCTTGTCATTAAACTTGTAGTTTTAATTTGGAGTAATTCTGCGGTTTCCACAAAACTGTTACTCAAAACAGTTAATCAATGTGGGTAGTGCAAAATGTACCCCACACATACCTTTGTTGTATCATAACTTTTTCAACCGTTTTAAAATGCAAAAGGTACCCTTTTCTACACAGCTAACCATTGAGAAACTATTTTTCCCCCGCCCTATTTATCAAAATACTTGCTTTCACTCATTTCATTTTCAAACTTTGATTTAAGTCGGGTATGCCAAGTAGCTCTTCAGGTACGAAGACAATCTCAACTGAATCAATTCTCCCGATTACCACCATTTTATCGTTCACTAAACTTTAAGTGGCTGTATAATTCTTGATTTAGGCTACAGCAACAGAGTCCAGCATTATCCTGAAGATGATCAGAGCACACTGATCGAAACGTTGAGGTGTTAAACCGCTGGTACTTCTCAAACCCACCACAGTTCATAAAGAGATTGATTACATGTTGTCTCCGCAAACCTCACTTGATTGATTTAGGTTATTACCGAACTTGAAGCTTCAGTCGAAACCCTGTGATACTTGTTAACGTACCGATATGAGGTAGGGTGATCTCCGGTCCCGATTCAGTGATATTGGAATAAACAGCTGGACTGTCAAAGATTTCCGTCATCTGGTCGCCATTGTTTCCTGACAGTTGTCTCACTTGTAGGTCAAAGTCCTTGATACCAGAAAGGTCGTCGACCCAGCCTTCCCACGTGACCGTAAACACTGCCTTTTAAAATAAGTAATGACAATTTATTAATATTATGATGATAAATATGTTGATGCACAGTGCTAAAGTGTAGCATTAAACATTAAATACAAGCCAACAAGTTGTATCTTGTCATGGAAACGTGGACTTTTGTTGCAGTTACAAAAAGAAAGAAAAACCGTACACAGACAAAAGCTTACCTCTGAGGTGACGTCATCACCAGCATGCAACATAGTATTTCGGCACCCGCTGTTGACATCCACACAGTGGTAGGGGTCGGTGAAGTCAAAGGTGATATTTGAGTACCCCGACGTCGTCCTGCCAATGTAGTACCGGGTAATGATTCTGTCCGGATTATCCCTATCGTGCAGTTTCATGTATCCACCACTGACTGATGTTAGGTCATACCTTAGTCTGAAATTAAGTTTAAAAGACAAAAATCATCAATTGTACGGAGGAAAAAAAATGATATCCCCAAATTGGTCTTTTGCTCACACTGTTTTCACCATGGGCAGTGCTGTTTTTGGTGTCATTTTTTCATTTTTTTTTGATGCTCTTTTGTCCTTTTCTAAAGCTTTACACTGTTAAAACGTTGGGCAAAAAAATGTTGGGCAAAATCATTTGTCCAATAATTGGTCTGTTTTTAATAGAAATGTTGGGTTTTTTTTCCGGAAATTTTGACCAACACCAATGAACAAAAATTGGGCATTGAGAACTACCAACAAATGGTTGATTTTTTTCTTTTTATTGGTTAAAATCGTATGACCAAGAGTGTTGGTCAAT
>JAJGQC010000540.1:0-25703 GCA_021014325.1 Plazaster borealis
TCTCAGTGCATTCACTCCAACTTTTCCGGGCTCTTTCATTAGGAATAATTGTATTGTTTATTCAAAACAATTTTAAATAGGAATTTGTTTACAGATTGTCTTAAATATAGGTCTGTAACACGCTACCCTAAATTTCCATAAGCTTCAGAACCCTCCAACTTTCAAAGGATAAATTCAACTTGTTTGGTTAAAAATACAAAGTGATGAACAAGGTTATGACGTCAGAAATCCAAGTTGTACACTCATTATGCTGATTCAGGGGCCACACTTTTTAGGCTAACTGTGTTTAAAAACACTTCTGGCTGTGGCTATATCATCCCAAGTTTAAACACCCCCACGTAATGTCCTCTCAACCAATCAAAATGGAGAAACTTTAATCTCAGGTATTTATGAATGTACATTGAAACCCATGCTTCTGGCACAATGAACACAAATACTTGCAGGTGAAACTTTTAGGGATTTTGACTCAATGAGCCACTGTAGTGTCGGCTGTGGTTCTAAATCACTATGTTTCCATCCATTTTCAGGCCTTCTCAGGATGCTCATGCTAGGGTACAGAGAACATTTCTCCCAAACATTGCTTGACAGGGAGTACGCGTCAAATGGAGAAGCGAGGAGCATCAATCGTTGGTGAATTTGGTTATGGTTCCCTAGTTTAAGACCTTGCTGCATTAACATAACATATGTTGTGTGCACATCTTTATTCTGCAGACAATTGTTTTTTTCTGAAAGAGTTTCCTCTCAGTTCATTTGTTCCTGGGTTGTTCAATAGCATTATAGTAGAAGTGACGAGAGGAAAGTCTCAGCGGACGCCGTCTCGGGAGCCTCCTGGTGGTCGTTTTCCACTCATCCCTGTCCAGCATCAGCTTCCTCAGCATCAGTGGTTTCCTTCCTACTCCATTGACCGGTCTCAACAGCACTAGAGGGCTGCCGATAACTCTGGATAACGCCTACACATTCCTGCAAACAAGCCGCATCATCTATTCCTCTGACCTTTACGGCGGTGCCATCCTTAACATTTACGAGTAGAGCGCCGTCTAGTGCTCTTTTCTTAGGCTTGGCTGTCATGGGCCACATATTGACCCAACAAAGAGATACAAACTCAATTAAGCCACTAAAAATACATATCTCTTTGTTTTGTTGGTCAGACCAGGTCTCTCCCATACACACTCGATAATGCCATGCTCTTAGTCAAACCTTGGACGGCGCCCAAGTAATTGAACTTCTCAATGACGTACTCTGCCATTCAATCCTTGATACTGTCCTCTGAGGTGAATGCCACCACCTTGGTCTTCCTCGAGTTTAACTGACCCCTACTCTAACTGAAATTGGAGCTGCAAGTCATTTATTGTGCCAGTCTGCCATGTACACGAGGAGGCAAATGCTCATCAGTGAAATCCAAGGTCAGCGACACTCCGTTGCTGGCGCTCTCCGACTTCAGCAATTTATTTTGCTTATTGAAGATTTTCGAGGAGGACATTTTGTTAGGGTCAGCACAGTCTGTCTTAAGTTAAATCATCTCCCGATTCAAACTTGGATTCAGCAAATGAGAATGGACTTGGCAGAAGCCCATGCTTTAGGACAGCTGGCAATGATGGACTGGACGACCTGCTTCTAAAACCGTAGTGTTGACAAAGTATGGGAGGACGTTTCATCATCATATGGCGGGGATCCTCGGCGGCGTCTCTCCGCCCCCTCCCTGTCCTTTATGCACGGGCAGTCCAACTCTGTTGTGGTCTCTGCCCAAGCATCTCTCATCAAGACACCGACAAAGCTCAACCTCTAGTGTGGTCAGGGGTGCATGGTCTTGGAGGTTTTATGTAATCACCTTTGTCTTTCTAGCAGTGAGTAGAAGCTCGTGTGCATGGCCTGTGGAGTGGAGACTGATGTCAATAGCAAATTCGAGGTCAGTCAACGCTACTGCGGGATAGCGGCTCGATCTCCTTGATGTCAATGTGAATCCAAAATCCAACTCGTGATCCCAACACTGATAGCTTCGTCTGAGAACTATGATGATCTGCATATGAATTGGGGCGAGGATATCCCGCTTGACCCTCGTGCATCGTCTCTCTCACTCTGTTTGGTGAAGGTTGCAACTGCGAGCGGCCTCCTGTATGCAGAGATCGCAATGGACTTGTTTGCTGCCGACAGACGACCTCCTCCCGGGGGTGGTGGGGGAGGGGGCAAAGCACCTGTCCATACTGCCAGGCCAGGCCACAGCCAGCCTTACTGTCCTGGCAGCATCACTCCTGTCCCACTCCCAGGACTGGACGTAAAGGGATTTGTCATAAGAATCATCATCGGTTTCCTTCCAAGGCTAATAAGACCTGGGGGCGATTTCACAAAGCACTAAAAGATTCATCTTAAGATGAGTTAGCAGTAATTACCATAGTGATTTGATTAGTGACATCACCCTTTTGCTAAGCAATTGGTGATGGATTTGCAGTTAAGATCGAAATCTTAACTCTTTGTGAAATCGGAAAGGCCTGGGGTGAAACTCCGTTCAGGACTACCCCACTGGCCGTTGAGCGTATAGCCCTAATATGCCCTTGTCCGCACTAGGATGTACGTTAGTAGACTGCTGACCAAGGCTTACAAGCTCTACCAACCCGTGTTTGTGGTCAGAGTGGTCCTTCTCCTAGGTAGACTGCCGACCTAGGCTTACGAGTTCTACCTACCCGGGTTTGTGATTAGAGTTTTCCTTCGCTTAAGTGGGATGCCTATGGCTGACGAGTCTCACCTGCCCGGAATGTTTGGTTTTAAGGCGCCAGAAATTTGTCTTTCACATCTCTGCCATCGGTTTGATACATTGATCGGCGCACCAAGCACATCAGTAGGAGAGTGGTTGGGAGATGATATTTCTCCAGTCTTTGTCTTCACTGTCTTTGATATAACTACAAACAAAGATGCAACCAATTTGGCAAAGTTCTAAAGTAGGGATGCATCGATTAGGCAGCATTGATATATGAATTATCACTGGTAGACATACAAGCTGATTTGCACATGAGCATGTGTAGCTGTACCAGCTCATTTGCATAAGCATCTAGCTTATCATTGACCACATTGCATGACCCTCAGAACAACGGTACACACTTTTTATCATGTTTACTTGCCTAGTTTCAGAGATATTTAAGAAAAATGATTTTTTTTTTTTTTTTTTTTGCAATAAATGTATTAACTTCTAAAGATATGTCTTAATCCTTTTCTATAAGACCTTCAAAACAGAGGTAAAGACACTTAAATTGTCATGTTTGCTTGCCTAGTTACCGAATAGAAGAAAAATGATTTTGTTTTCTGTAATGGCGGCACTAATTTGCATGTTATGAGTACTAATTACCACTAATTACTGTATAAATGTTTTAATCCTATAATAGACCTTTAACATATAGGCACAAACGCATCACTTGTCTTTTGTGATTGCCTGGTTACAGAGGTTTTGCTAAAAATGGCTCAAGAAACGTCAAAAAATGGCAATTTCGCAGCTAATTTGATTATGCAAAATTGGATATTAAAAACAAAAATCGCTTGGGAACCGGCCTTATTGGATACGGCACACCCAAAATGTGTGAACAAGCCTGGTTCCCACTTTTAATCAAAATGCCCTTAACAGTCACTTTTTTCCAGAAATGCCACTTGACTAAAGTGAATGGTGCATGTTTTTTCTTCAACATTTCGTTATAAAACTGAAGCAGATGAGAGAAATATTATCGCACATCTTTTTGAATTGATACTTGGACATATCATTTCCTTTGCAAGCACCAGGACTCAGACATAGTTAATATGTAGCTCCCTTTGCTTTACAAGGGTGGTCCGCGGGTGAGCGTAGATGTATATTTCTTCGCCTTCCACCTCTTGCACCCTTGTTCGAATGCCGCTGGCGCACGTTGTTGAAAGAGTTTTCAGTGTCTCCTGACTGATTGTCACTTCCCCGGAATAATTGTCTCGGGTTAAACTCCCAAATCTAAAACAGAAACTGCCTTGTCATCTCTCCATGGGGTTCTTGTCTAGCATCATCTATACTATAATGATCCTAAAATTGCCATCTTAGAAGTAGGCGCCACCATGTTTTCACGTCAAGTGGTTCCCGCAACCTGCTGAATTGATGCGTATTGGGGTAAATTTCGGAGTACCCATAGGTTTGGGGTATCTGTCGTTTCAAACCGGTCAGGCGCCCTTTGTTATGTCGCAGTCAAAGTGCGAGCGTGCAGTAACTTTAGGGGGTACCCTTGGGTTGGGGGTCTGCGTTGTTTCATACCCGTCAGGCGTCCTTTGTGCATAAATACATAATACAATACCTAGACTGGCCGCGCGTAAATACGCGCCATCAGCCGTACACAAAAATTCCTGGTTCTTCATGGACGCGCTAAAAAGCCACGTGCTGGCGGTAACGCACATAAAATGAACATGGGAGATATGCCAATGGCTGCCCCTATGTCAGAACGTGCGTTTGTACACGCGACCGATTTTAGTATTATATTCTTTATATTTCAGTACACGGTAATCCTCCACAACGAAGCCTGATCCAAATTGATTAATTCAAGTGTTGAACTGTGCCCTGTTCAATGGATAGCAAACTCTCTAACTAATCGTCAACAGTGTGTCATCTATAAGGGAGCTTTATCCAACTGGATGCATGCTTGAGTACCACAAGGTACTCCGCTTTGCGGCTTGGGCTTGTTGTTTTCTCAGCAGTCATTAATGATGCTTGTCAAAATATTGACAACTCAAGCTCCTGCTGGAAGTATGTGCACGATTTGAACTTAATGGAATGCCGCACCTCACAGGACCAATCACAAATTCAACAGTCCCTTTTGCAATAGTCAGCTACTAACAGCATGAAGCTTAATCCCCCAAAATATCAACAGTATACTCCAACAAGCTAATGGTCGAATTGATATGATCCGTGTTTTGAAAGGTCATTACTTACCAGTAGATGGCCTCAAACCAGCTATAAAGGATAACTGCAACCAATCTTAAAATAATATATGCAGCACCACTTTAACAAGCTATCGGTCGAATTGATATGATCCGTGTTTTGAAAGGTCGTTACTTACCAGTAGATTACCTCAAACCATCTATAAAGGATACCTGCAACCAATCTTAAAATAATATATGCAGCACCACTTTAACAAGCTATCGGTCGAATTGATATGATCCGTGTTTTGAAAGGTCATTACTTACCAGATAGATGACCTCAAACCATCTATAAAGGATACCTGCAACCAATCCTTAAATATATGCAGCACCACTTTGGAATATTGCACTAGCTCAA
Organism: Plazaster borealis; assembly: GCA_021014325.1. Classification (NCBI taxonomy): domain Eukaryota; kingdom Metazoa; phylum Echinodermata; class Asteroidea; order Forcipulatida; family Labidiasteridae; genus Plazaster; species Plazaster borealis. The sequence continues at coordinate 5,273 of JAJGQC010000540.1, forward strand.
CAACATGTGCAACAATAAGCCATGTGTGTGTTAGACCTGAATGTTGTCATGTACAATGACGTGCTTGATAACAAGTTACCACTTAAGTTTGAATTCCTCAGACTATAGAGACAGTTGCTATATCACATGATTCGGGTCGAGCTTTTGTGTAGTTACGTAAGAGACGGTGAACACCCATTACAATTCTGAATGGATGTGTATGGCACAATGGTACCAGGGACTGGTCATCTGGAGGTTGCTTTGCAAAAGCTTGCCCCGAATCATGTGACATGTTCTGTAGTCTGAGAATTCAAATGTAAAGGCCCTGTCACACCATGGCGTATCGCCTGAAGGTATGCCGACGTATACACAAAATAGTTCGAAAATTGTCAAAGTCCAAGAACGTCAACTTCCCAACGAATTGCATCGGAAAAATCGACATCGGTGTTGGACAGGACGTATCCATAGCATATCCATAGCGTATCCATAGCGTAATGAACGTATACATAGCGTATGACTAATGTATTGATAGCGTACCACTAACTTATAACAAAGTTATGACAGCGTATCACAGCGTATGCGACCGTATGAGTAACGTATGCTTAACGCATTCGTAGCATTTGTCTGCCGTGTTCAACGTATCCTCAGTGATCCTCGGCGTACAACGAACACGTGACCTATGCCGCTGTAGAACGTATAAATACCGCTCAAGCAGCCAACATGCCTCCGACGTACATCAACGTATACCAACGTATACCAACCTACGAGTAACGTTCCTCTAACGTATGTCAGCGTATGTCAACGTACGTCAACGTATGTCTAACGTACCACGAACTTACGGGAACTTATGCAGAACGTATGAAGCACACGTTCAGTACGCCGAAAATTGTGAACATGCTCAATAATTTTTCGCGGGCTCGACGTGTTCAAAATTTTAACAGCGTATCACAGCGTGCTCTTTACGTAAACAACGTATCCCCAACTTACCCCAAACTTATATCAGCGTACACCAACGTACACCAACGTATTTTCGATATTTCGCATACGTTTGCATACGTTCAGGCGATACGCCATGGTGTGACAAGGCCTTAAGCGGTAACTTGTGACTAAGCAGTCAATGTACCAGACATTATTCAAATCTAGCTCGCAAATGGCTTATTGGAAAGGATCCAGAGGCGTGTCATCAAATTATTTAAGGATGCTTCCAATGACTACCTTTGTGTATTAGAATCCCTCAAAATCACAGGGTTCTTCGCAAAACTAATTTGATGGGTCAGCCAAAATGTAAGACTAGCAGACCCAGAAATAGTGCTGTCCCTTATTTCATACATCTTTGTATTTCTCGGTAACTGTCACACTATAATTGATGCAGTTCTTTCCTCCTCAATTTGTCATCAAGAATGTTTTAGTTTTGCTTACTTGTGCTGTATTGGTTGCTTAATCACTTGAAACTGTACCACTTGCAATAAATTAATTATTTTGTCAATTGATTTGGTATGCCTCTTAGTCCCTGGATGGTTATAAGGCTCTAATAGAGGGTCTTCCTTATACCGTGCAATAGTTTGATTAAATGTTTTTCTGCAATTTGTAAATAATCTATTGTTATAAGTGTCTGTATTTAAACAAATATTCAGCCTCTGGCTGTGATGTTTGAGTGTTCTTTAATAAACCAAAATTAAATAATGACAATTTAAAGTTTTGTTTTTTTTAAATAACCAAATATTAAAAAATGCAATTAAATATAATCTACCTCACTTTGTTTAAAACTGCCAGGTGCATGTGAGAAAGTCCATAGATGGTCTACCTGTAGCTGCCATCAACCGCGCCTCATACTTCTTCATATTATTAGGGAAGCTGGCCGTGGTTGCCATTACTGCTGTCTTCGGACTTGTCATCATGGGGGTAAGTTTGTCCCATGGTTCTCATTTATACAAACTAAAAAAATATACTTTGTTTAAACACTGCTCACAATTTTGATTGGAAGTCTTTAAGTATCTCAACACTATATACCGGGTTAGCAAAAAACTGGCAGTTTGTTAGCAAAGCATTTAAATCATTTCTACTGTTTATATTGAATTAAGTGTGGTCGCAAATGTAAAACAAAAATACGCATTCCGAGATTTATATTCTGCTTTAATCAGATATTGTTTTCATCGGATTTCTGAAAATTCAACACAATTTTGATAATTGTGTTTCGAACCAGCACCTCGAACAAAGTTATCGAAAACACAGGAAAACATCCAATAGGCTAGTTATCTCATTGGCGTTTTCCCTTAACGGTGGTCCGCTGGCCAGTGGCTAGTGAGAACAAAATGAGTACCAGTCAAATCTCACTCAGAAGTGGTCCAGCTGGCTAGTGGAAGTGTGAACTACGGACAAGTGAAAAAGCGAGAGACCGGTTAAATGATGATAAGCCGGTCCTGCTGAATAGTCAGTGGAAAGTTTATGGTCAAACCCTGCACAGGTTTTCAGTTCACCACACATTTATTTTATTGCTGGCCTTACATTTTCACATGTTAACAAAGCTTGTCAATTTGATTCAAATTAGAAGTAGTTCACAGTAATATATAGTAATTAAGATATGAACAAATTAATAGTTCACAATGATTCAATAGTTACAAATAAGAAGCTTAAAGTAGGACAACGTTTAGTTTAAAGTGAAGCCGAGGCTTTTGTGCCTTGACCTATTGACATACAAACATTATAAAATGTTATACAGAAGACAAAAAACGTGTACAATACGATAGACTAGACAAACAAAGCACACGACAAAGGCTTATGTAAGAAGGTGAGTTTGTTAACGCTTTAGGTCAAAACCTACAAATAAGCATCAACAAGGTTTTGTTCCCAAATTGTCCTTGTGAATTGAGTAACTCAAACCAATCCAACACATAATGCCACGTTGAACAAGACTTTGTTGGTATAATGTTGTTATCTGCATGGTGGGAAACGAACACATTTTTACTTTGCAGTACTACGAGTAGAGTATGAATGGACGTTTGAAATTAATGTGAAAAGTGAACAAATGCGCTTTGGCAATGTGTTATTCATAGCTTTATATATAAATTTTCCAAAATTTAGTTGATAAAGGTCAACAATTTGTAATAATCTAAGCTCAAAATTACAAAGTAGACAGTTTTTGCTAATTATTTAACCCTCTACTGTTTGATTATTCCATATCAACCATTAAATGGCATCCAAGCTTGTCATTTGATGGGATGATTGAAGATCATGCAGCAATCAAATCAAACCATCACATGACCTACTTGTGTTTGCCATAAACAATTTGTATTTGATTCCATCCCATATATTGTACATTAGACCGCGTTGGTATACACAGTACAAAACTTACATCCTTACCTGATTGGATGACAAAATTCAATCAATGTTTTGAAACTTGGATAAATTACTTCCATTTGGTGATTATCATTGCATACAGGTAGTTTGCTAAAATAATCATAAAATGAAACTTGCAGTAACCCTGTGCCGGGAAATTTGTATTTGTTTTGTTGATCTTGTTTCTTATATATAATTTCATTTCATTCTTATTTATTTTGTGTTGTTCAAAATTAAATTATCGCTATCCCGCTTGTGAAAATGTAAAAATGTATATAAACAAATCCACTATTTGTATTGTTTTTGTTTTGCTCCTGTGCTGCCGTTTCGTCCTGCTACGTTCATGTGCTCATCGACAGACAATGCCTCAACTCCATTTCTATGCTGTACCCATGTTCGTCGCCTGTATTGTCACCTACATGATTGCCGACGCTTTCATGTCTACGTATAAGGTATGGGCGCTATTCAAAGACGCAGAGGGAAGAAGTTGTACAGTGAATGCAGTTAGCATCTTGACTTTTCTTACAGTTTTATTTTATAGTCTAGTGCACATTTTAACTAGAAACAGACTCAAACATTTTGTTCATGTTATACTCTTATGAACAATACCATGCTTTGTACGTGTGACGTGAGCCTTTGGAACGTTAGGTAGCAGCAGACTTGCCAGGTACATTGCCATTGTTTACGTAGTTCTCAACTTGTGCACATTACTGCGAATATTGGATATACCGGGTAACTCTAATGCCACTTATCTTCCCAAAAGTCTGGGAAGTCCCCATTGGATGTCTTGTACCTGTACAATGATACTGAACCTACGAATCTTATAGACTCTGCAGTCTCGCGCGTACCAGAATGAGAAAACATATCCAATGAAGAACTTTTTTTTTTTTTTGACGAAATCAAAAGTTCTTTTAAGAAGTGTGATCAATTAAAGAGCCCATTACAATGTTTATGAAACCAGTTTAAGCTTTTATTTTTTTTAAACAAACAATTGATAACCCTTCTTGAAAACAAATTACTACTCATGGACAAGGTTGTTTACTTGATCTCAGCTTTTTAGGAACCTTTTTTTTGGTAAATAAACGCCCTAATAGTGTACAACTTCTAATAGCTTGTATTTACCATAGATATAGAATATACTACCTAGATCGGTCGCGCGTACATACGCGCCATAGACTGTGCGAGTCTCGCGAAAATCTCAGGGGTATTCGAACTTCCGGGACCATTATGGTCCCAACCTTATGGACTTTTACGTGGGGTGATTTTTCTTCGTCAATTACTTTAGTTTAACGTAAATAGTTTGTGACCATGAAAATTATACATGTTGTTGGAAATATAATACTCATTAACAAAACATAAAAAAGTACAATCAAATCAACAACAAAAACAAATTAAAACCGAGAATAAAACTTGACCTCAGCTTCCGGTTACTTTCAAAATTTAAGAATTTGTGCCCACCTCCGATCACGAAATTTATGCAAACCCTTGTTTTGGTCGCGCACGAAAAAACATATTTTTATTGGACGATGATGCGTCAGCTTCCTCGTCAGCGTCACGCATTAATTTTACGCCCACTCGACCATCGTGCGTCCGCGTATTAACCAGTTTTTAATAGTTTCACATTCGGGCGTAGATTTACAAGAGTGAGGGGTTTCAAAAAAATTAAGTTCAAAGAAACACCCTTGTCCCAGAGCTTTACTTTTATTTACATAATATTTAACAATTTATTTGTGTATTTTTTATAAAAGCTAAAACGAATTTATACAAGTTGTTATGAGTACTTTTGTCGTTCAGGTTTTGTCATCAAATATTCAAAGCAAAGATTTGATTTCAGAAAGAATAACAATGTTCGTTTGATGTGCTTTCTCATTCCGATACGCGCGAGACTTGCACAGTCTATTGCCTATGTAGAAGAAATTTGGTTCGCCGTGGACACGGTAAAATGTCACATGCATAAGGTGACGCGCAGAAAAGGAACACGGCCCTAAAACCACTATGGACGCGCTAAAAGTCACGTGCTGGCAAAAAAAAGTCACGTGCTGGAGGTAACGCACAGAAAATGAACATGGGATATAGGCTTATGGTGGCGCCCATGTCAGAACCCGCGTATGTACGCGCGGCCGATCTAAGTATTATTATATATCTATGGTATTTACGCGTTCAATTAACGCGTGGAGTTTAAAGAGGACGCTTACACCCCAACGCCCAGACTTGACTCAAGTCCCAATCCCGTGCCATCGCCAGAAAACTATTTTTTTGTGATGGTCTGCATTCCCCAACCTGTTCCGCACGCGGGACAGGGACTTGACGATGCCGCAGTCGCATGATATGTAGCCTTGATCAAGGCGTTGGAGTTTTTTTTCTCAATTTTATTTTATTGCTTTCATTTTTTTTTTGCGCCGCGCTACCCACCCGAGCTACCGACCCGCCCGAGCTGTGTGCGTGGTGTCTGTCTGTGCGCGTGCTCGTGTGAGCTGTATGCGTGTCTCACCGAATCAACGCCTTGACGGTCTGTCTCGAAGCCAATGACTCATTACTATAATGCGCGCGAAAGGCGAAACCCCATTGGTCAGTGGCGGAAGTCTTGTTTATACTCATTCTTATGAATATGCATGCAGTATCCAGATGTGGCTACTGCACTGGCGCGCCGGTTGAATTTGGGAATACTTTGTTATAGTAATATCCAGTCTGTAAATGTTGCGTATTCTCCTCAGCTGAGCGAGACAATAATGAGGGCATGGCAGGAATTAAACAAATTCAGGTTGCGTGGATCGATTTGTTACATACATTACATACACTATTTTCCAGCAGGAGGACGCTTTTCTGATGTGTTTTTTGTAATGACGTAAGGCCCGATGACCATCTCCTATCTCCATATTGCATCATTAAACAGTGATTTAATCATTGTTGGTTGCATTCATTGGAGGTAGAATATATACAAAACAAAGACCTCAATAAACTACCATTGTTGATTGTTTCATCATGAAGGCATATAGCTCATTGCACTTTTTATATCATTTGGGCCGCCCCATACTAAAAAAGAGCTGCCTAACACCAAATTCCCCAAGTACACTCACTAGAATAGGGTAGCTTAAAATCTATTTCACATGTATCATGTGTGGCTGCATCCTGTCCATTTTTGTTTAGCAGTGAATTCTTATAAGACCCTGTCTGATGAGAACAATTCCAGGGGCCGCGCCCGGGTTCAGCACTTGTAGCTGACTGACCAGCCTGGGCGATTACCGGTCCAAATGGCTGAGACAATGCTACACACAAACGCCATTAAGTCGGTAACTACTCACATCGCACGCATCACATACATCAAGCATGATACAAAGGTCATAGTGAGAGAAGCTCGTGATTGGACGTCAAAATGAATAATTAATTTGCTTCCCATCCTGTGTTGTCTGCAATAGGTCTGACGAAAGATTTAAATATTCATGAGCTGCATACTAGCATATCCGAGAGCCCCCCCCCCCCCATTTTCGTCCAATATTGGACGAAAATATCAAGAAACACATTAAACCCGGAAGTTACAGACCCATCAAGGCTGTCGGCCTGACGGCCTCCGCATGCGGAGAGTGGTACGAGTGCGGATGACCTGCGCACAGTGTGTGTACGGGCGTCGTGTGTACGCACAGTGTATACGGGTGGGTCGTGCAATGTGATACACACCTTACGCACAGCGTATACGAGTGTGTTTACGGCGTCTTTTTTGGAATGAAAATGCGATTGCCTTGATCAAGGCTACCTGATATCTAAATGTATTCACTTATGAATCTGTAATTTTGCTGCGTTGTACGTGTTGTCCAATCAAACGCATTCAAAAAGAAGACTCGTTCATTTGTTATTTGTGGGGGTAATTACTTAGGATTGAAATACGTTTTTGAATAACCAATTAATTATAAAAAGAAAGCACTGAATGTTCATCAAAATTTAAGTTAATACGTTGTAACATACATTTGGGTCGGTTTTGTTTGCAAAATTTGAACTTTGGGAAGGGCAATTCAACGACTTTGGTACCGACAGCCACTTTTCCTGCTGATGAGTTTGCCCACCCCCCTAGTGTCACCGCGTTTAGACGCGTGCACTTACAATGTCCTGCACTGTGATGTCACAGAGTGTAATGAATATTTTACCGGCGGGGCAGCGCTTCCATGCTCCCATTGGTTTTGTTCATCTCCCCATTTGGGGAGATTTTCCAATAACAACGTGCAGTGTAAGAAACGACCTCGTCAAGTCCCATTCTCGGGACCACATTTTGACGGCGAGCGTGCAGTGTACGGCTTGTTTGCTAGTTGGCGCGGTATGCTTGGGGACCTTTCGCACGAGAACGGGACTTGAATCAAGTCTGCTAAACGCCCTGTGCAAAGGTAGTTCGTCCTGCTCAACCAAAACAAGCATTTATAGACCTATTGCATATGACGTCACACTCTCTAAAAGGAGGCAGATCATTGGACGATAGCTGTTCTCTGTGCGTAAAAACATGCGCGTGACCTCAGCGTATCTGTAGCGTTTCGCGTTATGCAGGGGGATCTATTGACTTATTTAGACCCGGAACGTGCCTCATAACAAGGCGCGTCATTTTGGGTGTCAAAATTCTCTTTTGTGCTTGTTTTGTATACGATTTTGACACCCAAAATGACACCTAGGATAGGCGCTTGTGAGTACGCTGCGCGTTGTGCAATGGGTCTATACATCAGTTTTGTGAACGGAGATGGGCACAAATTCTGGTGTGTTGCAAGAAGTCGAAAGCTGATGTTCATTTTAATTATCGGGTTTTCTTCGTCAATTGTCAACAGTGATTTTACTTTTAAATTGCTTTTCATTTAGTAATACATATGTCATAGTCAAAAACTACCTTAAACTAAAATAGTTGAAGAAACAAAATTCCACCCAACTAAAAGTACGTACAGTTTGGGACCACATTGGTCCCGGAAGTTGAAATACGCCCGAGACTTGCACAGTCTTTTGAGCTTGCTAAACCTGTTTGAACCGGTTAGAGCAGGTGTGAACTGGTTGTAACAAGTCGTTTAGTTAAACAATACACACATCTGCATATCTATGTCAGACTTCCTTAAACCAATTCACTGTAGTATTCAACCCATTGTGTTTTCTTTTCCAAACCGCCCACAGAAAGCGACACACATTCAATTGAGATTTCCCAATAATGAAAACTAAAATTGAGTATGGGATGGTTAAACTCAACTCTCATTTGATGATCACTCGAGACTTGACGTTATGGGTGGCATGGCATTGTGGGAATTTCAGTTCAACTCAAACAGTTGCTCTCTGATTCCCTCTTCTTGTTTATGTTCTTAAAGTTGTTCTGTAGCTATTTGTATTGATGATTATGTATCCAGGCTGAAGAAGGTTGATTTAACAGAGAGCAGTATCAGAAAAAAATTGTAAACAATTTGCCGTATGGGGAGACATATTTTCCGGGAGACAGAATCTCCTACCAGACCGGAAAGAACCAGTGCGTATGACAACTCAACGATTCGATTGGTATGCAGTTATCATATTTAGGATATCTCCCCGAAGGTGATTAAAGCACTGATCAAAACGTTGAGTCTTTACATCACTTGTTCTATTCAGACCAAGCACAACTGAGAGATTTGTACATTTTTCTTGTACAGCAAACCTTGCCGATTTTTAAAAACATGGGTTTACTTTTAAGCATAAACAAAATTAACGATTCATCATCTAATTTTGAAAGGGTTTTAGAAACTCGGGGTTAAAAGATTTACCCTTATTTGCCCATAATGTACCAGTTTTTAGTATTGCATTTAATTGATACTCTTGTGAAAAGAAATTCACTTCAGCCAGATATCTACGCTTCTGAAATCAGTTACTACTCAATACTGCAAAACTCAAAGCAAAAACTCAGAAACCTGATGCATAGACATCATCTCGTCGCCCTAGCCTAGTAGCAGAAAATGAACCGCAAAGCTATGTGCGCATAGCGCAACGAGGCAGACTTCACAATACACTAAGATTTATTCAAAGACGTCAAAGTAGCAACAACAAAATGATTTGCAGTTAAGATCAATCTTAGCACTTTTGAAATTGAGCCCATATTGAGCAACCTTTGTTAACCTTTAAAGAAGAGGACCTTACTGTGACGACATAAATACATACAGAACCCTTGCATATGACGTCACAAGACCCTCAAAGCGCCCTCGTAGAAGTCAATAAAGACCTATCATTGGCCGAGAGTTGTGCGCTGGGCGTAAAAGTTTTCATTGGTTTTCATTGCCAGTTTCCATTGGTTAATCCCAGTGAAGGAACCGAATTAGCAAGTATACTACTCAGGAAATGTTCAAACCCACCAACCCTCGCAATCCAGAGCAGATGTCTTGTACTGAGTATAGGGTGCTTATTACTCATTGGCGTTGGGTGTAACCAATATTCATCATGTACAAGAGCAAAACAATCGGCAGTCAGATTGAAATAGTAAAACGTCATGATTGTTTTGCTCTTGTACATGATGAATATTCCTACTCATTGTCTAAGGATCAAATACCGGCCTGACTTAAGTTTATAATCAAAGTGGGAAACTTAACAAAAATTATTTTGTTGTATGATTTGAGATGTAAGATTTGTTTATTGTTGAATTTGTGTCCTTATAGATAGCTGTAGACACCGTGTTGTTGTGTCTCCTCAAGGATCATCAGGAGAATGATGGGACGGAAAATCAATACTTTTTGGATTTGTACCACGTGGTAAGCTACAACTAACTCCTTTTTGACCCCCTTGTCATCTCCCACCGAAGATGTATATATGTTGCTACTTTTTTGATCGTTTGTTTTACGTTTATTGTTTTAACTATTTGCATAATGTCAGAGTTCACTAACGTCGACTAATCTCCTGCTAGAATCTAAGGAAACTTGTTTAGGGTATGGCAGGCCCATACCTCTGTACGTACACTCACGCTAGGTACATGGGTGCAGGCATTTCTAAGGGGCCTGTCACTCTATGGCGCATCGCCTGAACGTATCGAAAACGCGTTAGTGTACGTTGGTGTACGCTGATATTATAAGTTATGGGTATGTTGGGGATACGTCGTTTACGTTAAGAGTACGCGGATAAAATTTGGAACACGTCGAGCCCGCGAAAAAAAATATTGAGCAAGTTTAAAATGTATCGGCGTCCGCATACCATTCGTGGTCATCAGTTTTCTTGTTCTCCTGTCCATGACATCTAGATCTTCCTTAGTCATCTCGACAATCCGCACTGTACCTCATCAAAGACACGGACAATGTATTAATCGCCTTAACCATCATGTTCCGCTCGTTCAGTTTAGACGTTACCGGTCTGATGTCCTCAATCTCATTTTCATTATTAGTATTATAGTAAGATATAAAACATAAGTCTAAGTCTAATGACGACTCCTCGTCGAGTGACGACATTGTCATCGGTTAATATTGAAGATGTTCGTATCCTGCAATTACATGTTCACTAAGTTTTACTAAAAAGCGATTATCTCATACCGAATAGATGAACAAGTGGCTACAGAATAGGGACATTTATCCGATCGATGAATGCATTTGGGTCCACACTCATGTATGTGTATATTTGTGGTAGTTTTGTCTCCATGAGACAATACTAGACCCAATAACTTTGATACTGCGCTCATTTTGGCGCTATTACGATCAACGATGTCAACAACAATCTAAAGGGTCTGGGTACTTTTGTAACAAAAACACAATGAGAAATGAGGAAATCAATGTCACGAAAATAGTATTAGATTCTGTTTTAGCATGTTAAATGTATTTACCAGTTGTGGTATTTAACTTGTTCAAACCCTGGGTTAAGTCATTATGGTAGCTGCGGCTACCAGTCAATTGTTGTTTAATCTGCCACACCTGGAAACAATAACCACTGGACCTGCAATTTCAGTTTATCATGTAATGAGCCATCTGTCAACACCTCAAGGTTGAATTGCAGACATTGGTGACCAATTTAGCCTGGGGTCGAGGAAAACAGCTGGTTAGTCCATCAGCGCATGTCTTGGGAGTTGATGTGCCTATACAGTATGTTGTGGTTTAGGAAGTGTTTGTTTGTTCTTTGTTTAGTTTGAGGGTGCTATAAATACTTCAGAAGGAGTAGGAGAGGCATTTGCAATTACATGGGCACAATCATCACAACATTGTTAGTTAAACTGTGATGAGAGGGAATAGTCTGCACAATGTGTTCACTTAGTATAGGATTATATTATATATTTTAGATTATCTCTGCCAAAAATTACGCAATTTGACGACAAATTGATGTACGTACTTATATCGATATAGTTCATGATCCACATTTTTGCGATACGCTTTACCAAAGGCCTTGAAAGAGCCCTCAACAACTCGTTTTGAATCGCCCTTTGTGGCCAACTGATTGGTACGAAGTGATTATATAAGATAAATAACTATCTGTATAAAGTTAAGTTTACGTTTCAAGAGAAACAATATTTTCTGTTTTGATGGCCAATGGGCCTGTAAAGTTCGTAGAGTTCAGTTTAAAGAATGGGAGTTACGTATGGTTAATCGTATCCTCTGTGATTGGCTGTTATATATGGGCCCAGTATAGTGCGTCTGTTTTCAGGCTGCACCCTTGTTTGTAACAATAGATTGGAAGTCATGGGGTACACCTTCTTCGCGGGGTCTGTAATTTCGGTTTTAGCAAATCTTATTTGAGTGGTCACTTGCAACTTGAGATTTCAGAGGAGAAGACGACATGTCAGCCTCGCTGACTTGATAGAAAGAGCTGGTTATTAAGAACTGTGCGATAGTTTCCGGATCAAATTCTGAAGAAGTCTATATCTTTGTATGAGCAATTGAGTGCTCATAGAGCGTAAAGTACGACCCTCAACTGACGATTTGTAAGCAGATGAGCGTACGACTAGAAACCAGGATCGAAAGAACGACCTGTAAGTTATCATTTTGTTTAATAACGTAATAATTTGAGAAAGTATTTCAGTCCGAAAATACAGTGTTTGATTTAAGAGAACAAAGTAATGTTGCAGTTTGTGTTGCGTTCTCTGAGCTATTGGTATAAGTTGTTGTATGTAATATTGCAATGGATATAAGGTGTCATTATGTATACTACCCAGGGTTCCAATCTTGGAGAAGTAACCCACTACCCGTGAAGTGAGAGACGTACATGTATGAGGGAAGAGACGTAATAGACGGGAAGGGAGAGACGTTGGAGAGTTTGAGAACAAGTGAGACGGGGAGGACTTAGCCTTGATTCAAGACTGCTGGCGCAGTGTGCACCCCCCCCCCGGCGAAAAAAAAATTCCAGCTCAGTTGCGGCAGAACCAACAGGGGGCGGCGTTTGTTGAGGATGTCGTCACAGAAAAAAACATGAATAATGCATGTTTTAGTTTTTGTCAAAGGCGCAAACGTAGTGTGGCTGCACTGATAGCGCTTTTTCATGCTCCTTCGCTTTGCTTATACGCATGAAAAACAGTTTCATTCTATCGGACGACATAATGAATACACTGACACATAAATTCTGATTACAAGTCTTTAATATTCAAAGCATGGGAAGCGGCCGCCTTGACCGAAGAGTTACACGTAGTTTGGATCATTATGTTTTATTGTTAGTAGTAGAGTAGCATTTTTAGTATTATATTATTAGTTACAATAGGTAAAGTTAGTAATCTCCCTTAAACCACACTTCTGCTCTACTGTAGAGCATTGCCCTTTAGGCTCATCGGACAAGGTCCATCTTGGTACTTCGTACCTCACATCCTTTTTTTCTTTTCTTTTTTTTTTTTCTTATATTAGATTGATACATTATAAACAGTGCCCTTCAGGCTCATTTAAATAGTGTCAACTAAAATCTGGCACTTTTACTTAATCATAAATAAATTTAATGATAACCAGTCCTTTCTTGCAAAAATATTGCCCTTTCATCTTTCTCAGCCTCAGCATAGTGAGGATTGAAATTTAACAGATGGTCAGAATAGGTACATTCTTTGCACTCCGTATTAACTTTGAAGTACTTTTGACATCTCTTTTTACATATCTATTGTTCGCATTGTGGGTTTTCCAGCGACCGTCCATGAGCAATTCTTCAGATACACCTTTATTGGCCAAATGTGTTGCTCCTCCTGATCTCATGCTATGGAGCCCATATTTCTTTGGGTTATCTATCCCAACCTGCTTAAGTGCTTCTAGGAACAATTCCCTGCATCTGGTGTAGCTGAGGGGTCTTTGTGAAATAGGCTTATATGATTTGGTAGTAGAGTGATATAAAAGAGCTGTAAAGAGAAATTCATCCTTTCCAAAGACCAGGTTACACTTTGACATGTATCTATGCAGTAGCTTTACTGGTGAATATTCGTCATTAGTATCAGAAATATACGTAGTAGAACCCTCTCTAAAAACATCTGTTTTAGACCGTGGAATGTAAATTTCCATACCTTTGCCATTCGCCAATTGTTTTATATGGCTGGTCTTGAGTTGAACCATTTCGTCATGCCTAAATAACAGTGTGAATTTGAGTGAGACGTAGCAAGCTGTTCTTAGCTGCAACAATGAACTATCGGGTTTTCCATATTTATCCGCAATCAATTTGACTAGATCTAAGGATATTGGTTCTTTTTGGTTCCGGGGTTTATGAAGTTTCCTCTTTTGGGCAATTAAGATCTGTTGTACTACCACTGAATCCATGGAGTTGGGTTTGGAATTGACTAGCGAATGAAGCCATTTTAGGGCTGCTGCCATGGTAATTATTGAGCTGTCAGATATCATTGTACTACTTATGTCTGCAATGTACGCTGCTATTATTTCATCACGGATAGGTAATACTAATGAGATATTAATATCTTTCAGCCATGAAAAGAAATTTCTGCATTTATAAAGATATCCATTGGCCAGTGCCCCCTGCCTTAGACAGCAACAAGTCGTGAAAAATAGCATGCTCGAATCCAGCCATTTCCTTTGGAAATCCATCCCAATATCTTTGTTTGTAAATTATCTAATGCAAAAAGGAAAAACAACCATGGGTTAGTGATAATACTATTTCATATACAATAAATGTAAATAACACAAATATTACCGTGGAAAGAATCTGGCCCAAATATTGACTTCATGTTTCTTCCTAGTTGTAGGGCCTTTGACCCTTCTATGGTAAAACTTGCCTTTATCCAAACTCTGTAGCATGACCAAAGTAAAGGCCAGAATGAGGAGGATGGCCACCATGGGAAAACCAAGGCCCCCTTTCCCTTACATGAATACAGGTGTCTGAGCACACTTGGTATAAGGACTACGGGTGGTACCAAAAGGCAGTTTTCATTGGACCAATTCTGGGCAAATGCGTCCACCCCTGCCGTACCCGGGTTCCAAAATCGTGAAAAGAAGCGACGCAAAACAGTCGACTGTAAAAGGACCCCATAGATTAGTCATTAATTGGAAGAATGGCTGTGATATTCCCCAATCGTCTATGTCTATTAATCTACTAACAAAATCCGCTTCTTCATTTTTGTTTCTAGGGATCCACTGCACCTCAAGTCAAATATTGTTGCTAAGACATGTATTGAAAATGTCCACAGCCAGATTGTGCTTCCTGACGCGACTATGTGAGTTGCGGATTGGTTGTCAGTATAGATTTTTAATTGGGAGTTGGAAACTATTGGTAAAAAGGAACAGATTGCAACGTATGTAGTTTCGAGTTCTCGCCAAGTTGAGCTCTTTTTTGCTTCGATTTCGGTCCATTGTTTGTGAGCAGTGTGAAAGTCATTACATGATTGCGCCTGAACCCAGTGAACTAGTGTCAGAGCAGGAAATTTTGTTGGTTTTCTCAACAGCAAAAATGTATCGCACATTCAACTCGGAAACATTGTTCTTCCAAAATCCAATCTCAGATTTGCATAAATCGTCTAACCTAGTGTGGTTATCTTCGTGATTAGCTTTTGCAATTTCGATCTGACAGTGTCTGGTCATTAAACGAGTAATACTACCACATACTGGACTAAGAGGAATGATTTGCCCTACAAACGAATGCAATTGTCGAATGGTAATAAATTCAGATTGCTGAACGTTATGAATCGACTGTATAATCTTATCTATGCGGCGTTGTAAGACCTGTAAGGTACCAGCTACTGTATCCCATTTCATGCCTAACCATTCGGTGCGGATAGAGGGAGTCCAATGACTCTTCTTGATTATAAATCATACCCGCTCGTAATAGATCAACTTGTATGTGTTTGGATACCTGCTTTGCTACTTGGAAATTGAATTATACACTGTCATTTGTGTTACTTGGAATTACACAAAACCCACCGGCGGCGGAACCGGGGGGGCCGAGGGGGCCGTTGCCCCCACTTTGAAAATGTAGTCATTTGCCCCCACTTTTTATCGAGCTATTGAAACCAAATTATGGTTCACTGACAACCCCGTTTGTAATATTATACACACCTTACATTTCTCAAAATAATCTTATTCATATAACCAAAAAACAGCAATTAACGCCAAACGTAGGCGAGTTGCCATCCCCGGACAATAGATTATAGTTAATAGTAATGGCCCACGATGCACATTCTTCACCAGTCCTGCAGTGCGAGTCACCGCTGGCGCGAGTAGCACACATGAGACTAGCGATCGGGTGTAAACAATAGGCTGACTTTTTAGCGGGCTGGTTCCGGAATCCCGGCTGCGCCACAACTTGTCTCTCCGTGCGTTATTCCCACTAGAAGCCGTTAGCATGCACCAGCCGCAGTTACAGCCTTGGCCGCAATGTAGTGTCACATGTTTTTTTAAATGTAGTCTCCCATTTTAATAAGGCTCACCATGTACATCTGATAATAACCCCGATGTCATCTTTATTAAGCCCCGAAAATATTTCTAGTTTATTTAGTTAAGCAGCTCATATTTTACCGGCAATGATAAAATGATGCGAAACGAGCCCACCCTCCCCCTGTTGACGCGTTAACGACTGCACGATTTGTATGTGACATTATATATAGTATTTTAAAGCAAAAATTTTCTCATTCCCACGTAGCCCAGCGGACTACGCTAGTGCCTCTCGAGTGCGATGTTGCGCGATCGAGTAACTGTTAGTTTGGGTTTACTTCAAGTTTCTTTTTTTATCCCCCCCAAACAAAAAATTATTCTTGTTTTATTATTAAAGTTTGATTCTATAGTTTAATCGATAGTGTTACCTTTTCTTTTTCTAGTTTTTGGTTCTCGATTATTTTTTCAAAGGAAAATGTTGCTGATTCGTATAAACGCCGATGATAATGACAATTGTGTTTCAATTTGAAAACAAGTTTCACCGTCCACGTAGGCCGGCCCCTAATCACTATTTACTTTGCAAATTAGGTTTCCCAGAGTTTACTCAGGACTGGTGCGATGGTCCATTAATTTTAATAGCACGCCTGAACATGATGGCGCATATTACCGCGAAAGTGTTTATTTTTTTCAAATTCATTGTGCTGGGTCTCGACATTGGAGGTTCCTTGATTTGCACTGAATCACTGATGTGTGCTAGCTCATCACACCCATAAATGATTTAAAATTCATCTTAATTAAAAACAAGTCAACACTGTAATGTCCTTCTTTGAAGTGCAAGGTGGAATGTAGCTCTGAGTACCGGATGGTGTGGGTCGCTGCCCTGTACATTTTTTTTTTATATCTGAAAGTGAAACGTGTAGTTTGGTGCAGTATTGTGACCTTGTTTTGTCCTTTGATTTTTGTAAAAGGTAGGATGAACAACACACCCATTGAAGCACCACCATAATTTATTTACATTAAAAATCAACAACTCTCATAAACCACTTTCTGCGCTGTCTTTAGGTCAATAGTCAAGATTTTATTTTAATGTCTCAATACTCCAAACAACCCTGTATTGTATCATGGAGGTCTAATTCTACCTCCATGATTGTATTTACATATAGGCCTACATATTCACAAATTAAATCAACCTATTTCCGATAATTCATCAAAGAAGATTTCTTGTGCGGCCGTTTTGAAAAATGCTTGTCTGCAAGTGCGCATGCTCATAAAGACACCATTCTAGAGACGATGTGACCTGTGACATCACATGTTTCCAAGAGCCACCAAGCATGGACTTCCTGCAGGCAAGATTTGTACACACCCAATGGAAGAAAACATAAAAACCTACATTTTATGGAGATTGCACTGTCTCATTTTGTTCAACTTTTGATATGATGAAAGGGGGCACATTTCAAAACTTGTTCAGTTGTTACTTTTATAACTCTTGGATTTATATGGAAATAATGACACAAAATGCAAAGTTTCCCATATGACCAGTGCAGTATCTTGCCTGCCAGAAAGGCCCAAGAATGTACAAGGTCACACTTATTGTAAACAAAGGTCACAAGGTCTATAGAAAGAGGCTAGAGGTACGGTCGGGATGCGTCTTTATGGGCATGCGCACTCGCCACGTTATCCGATTAGCTTAGCGGCTGAATGACACAATCTGCATTTAGTCGATCTAACAAAACACGTCTTGATTGCCAATTGGCAAATCGCAGAATGGTGGTAGTTGTTCGATGTATAAGGTATAGTAATTTTGTCTAACGATCGTTCCCGAAAAATACATCTTTACGGAAAAATTGCATTTTGGCTTACAGCTTCGTCAATCGCTCCTGTTGTTAACCCAGTCGAGTTGAAATTGGTTTAGTAATACACTTTTTAGATCGCTGAAAGTAAAATTAACTCCAAAGATCTTGTGATTTATCTGCGTTAAAGAATTGGTTCAGATAAATCACGTGAACTTAGTTATTTGAAAATGCTCGATAACGGCCAAATTTGACGGTTTCTTTTAGGGATATTGGTCTACTATACTCCTGGAAGACCTTCAGAGTCATGTGTGGGTCTATTTTGTACCCAAATAGCCCAACATAGCCGGTGTGTGCCAACATACCTATGTTGTGCAAATGGAAATAAAATACATATGAAAAAAGGACCCCCCCCCACTTTTAAAAGTGTTCCGCCGCCGCTGACAAAACCCGTCATCTAGGTAAACTGCTATAAGAATTCCAGTGGATCTCCAATGAGTCACTAAAGGCCTCATGATTTTTGTGAACAAAAAACGGGGCAGATGCGAGACCAAAGGGGAGAACATTGAATTCAAAATATCTGGTTACTCCTTCAAATTCCCAAGAAAATCCAACATACTTTTGATCATCTACAGCAATGTCTATGTGATGGTAACCGGATTTTAAATCAAATGTAATAATGTGTGCATTTTTTGACATAAATGGGAGGCCTATCTTCAAATCATCTAGCTTAAAATGAACCTTATTGACGAACTTATTCAAGATGCTCAGATTAAGGATCAATCTATTTGTATTTGAATTTTGGCAGGCTACAGAAAGCGGACTAACTATATAGGACGGCTCGGGCATCTCTGCTATTCTGCCATACTATGAAGCAATTCAAGAATAGATTTTGAGACGAATGAATGCTGTTTTAATGCAGATTTGTTGTTCCTAAATCTCATTGGGGGAGGAATTTCAATTAACGGAATTTTATAACCTAGGTTAATTAATGACAACACCGTTTCTGAGGAACCGATCTTTTCCCAAAATTGTGAATGCTCTCTCAGCCTTCCTTTTACATTAATCTTATCTGTCTGTAACTCACTTAGCACACATGATTCGTAATTGCATCGTACCTCTAAGACATCTTTACATTTGCTCTCAAGGTGGGTGGGTTTAAGCAGTGGTGTTGGCTGCTGTGACACTGGTGCCTGCTGCTCGGTTTGGAGCTGATCCCATTGCCGACATGAGGGATGGTACAGCTCTTTGGGCAACTGGAACCTGCCAACGGGATTCCTCTGATGTGGAAGTTGCTATACCCGATGCCTGGCAAAGTGTGTGCAGTTGGCTTTGCTCTTGGGCCGAACAGGTGGGGACACTCCCTAGCCCAATGGCCGGGCATCTTGCAGGAGTAGCATGTATCAGCAATTGGCAAGCCTGATAGAAGGAAAACAAAATACAAGCAAACAGAAAACATACTTTTGGAAGTTAACGTTTCGTATTGGTGTGTACTCTTCGGGGTAGAACAGCCTGAACTAATTCTTCTAGCGCCTCCTTAGCTTATTTACGAGGTAATGCTTCATTGAACAAGGAATAATAACTATTTCTGCATTCTTGCAGCCAACGCCCAGTCTGGTGACCCGAACTTAGCTGCTGGTGGTATTATGCCCTCCCACCGAACAAAACAATTTTATGTGTTGTGTGATTGTAACAAAAATGTAAAACAATTCCACGCGCACAGAACACTCACTGTCTATGTGTATACTGTGGGTACGGTCGATCGGAGAGGGATGTATAGCATACAATAAGCCATTTTGAGATAACCCTTCCTCCATGCTATAACACTGTTTGGTTTGGATAAATTTGTCTGTGTACACCCAGATCTACAGTGCACTCCTATAGTGTCCACCATATCTCAAAAAGGCTAATGAGCACGTTGTGAATGCTCACAAGGTAGGCCTAGTCGGCAAACATCTTAGATCCTAAAAGTACGAGCATTTACAAGGTTCAATCGGAACACTTTTGAGATAACTAGTTAGACCAGAACCTTCCATGACAACACTTTTTAAAAGAAGGCCACACGATTTGTATTTACGGTTAGCTGAACAGACTCGGTACAAAAAATGACGCCCAAGTGGCAGTAATTCCCATAGCAGAAAATCAATGAATGTGTGGTGCCGCGCCTGACATGGAGTGCAATGAACTCTATATGAAGAAAAAGAAAACAATCGACTGACCTGAAACCTAACGTCATGAAAGCTTTGTATTGTGGCATTTTTTTGCAAAAATACATTGTTTGTATGCACAAAATAAATAAACAAACAAACAAACAAACACCCCAACACACCAACAAACACCAAACATTTTGGTGTATCATGCACAGGTATATTATTCACTTAAACCATGTAGGTAGACCTCCATGCTTAGACCATGCTTACACGCCTGATCCACCAGCCACCGTTAACAGTTTTTATAACACGCAACAAGAAAAGTGCCTGTCATCAGTGCATTGCGATCATAGAGAGCTAGCTAGCAATGCTGACAGTATGCACGCGATTAAACACAACAGCTGATGCATTATTCATATCTTTTTTCATTACGAAATCCCGGCAAACA
>JAJGQC010000541.1:0-25000 GCA_021014325.1 Plazaster borealis
AGCCCCAAGTTCTTTTGACATAAACAACCGCTGTGGCCCAAGTTGTTTGACCACTCTTTGCTTGAAGTACACATTCTCACACAACAGGAAGCTTGTGTTCAAACTTCGATTTTACAAACTCTATTATTACCTTGAAGATTTCATTTTAGAGCATTATAAGTAAAAATATTTTCTTACTTATTAAATTTCCTTTCATATGATTTAAAAATCATTGAAATCAGCCAATAAATGTCCAAGTTCTTGGTCTTTGTTTCCCCAGTGTGTTCTGTAAACCCAAACACTTTTTTGCACACAACCATATGGCGCTCCGTAGGTGTTTTGGGTTTCAGATCTTTCCACTCCAATTTGAAGTGATTGCATAATAGCAACCCTATTATATTTTGCCATCATTGGAAAGATCCGATCGTTCTCTTTCCAATGATGGTAAGCTTGAGTATGGAAGGTGAACACGGACAAAACTACAGCTTTTGAACAAATGGCCTTGAGCTCAGGCTTGAGTGCTTTTTTGTGTGTTATCTTGGGCGATTTAAGTCGCCATTGGTGCTCAAGCAGGGTATAGTGCACAGTTGACTTAAGTCGCCAATGGGGCTCAAGCAGGGTATAGTGCACAGTCGATTAAAGTCGCCATTGGGGCTGAAAGGGTTAATCCGGAGGTCGCAGGTTCAAATCCGCTCTAGTCAATTTGTCTAAGTTGTTCAACCAAAAATTGTCTTTAACAAATGTATAAGAACTGGGTGGTAAGCAAGCCTCGGTAGATGGGCTTGGCTTCTATCCATTGAAGCCTTAAAAAAAGCTCCCATGATCAAAGTTCCTGTTGTATTTTTATTTCAAAATTCTCAGAAGCATACTGCACTGGTAGAAGTTGAAGTTCTACAAAAACAATAAAACAATTCGCACAACACCTGACTGTTTCAGTCCTGGAATTGAACAAAGGCCACTGAGGCCATGGCCTCTGTTGCCCTGGTCTTGGCCTTGGTGCCCCTACAAAAGATTCCCAGACTTCAAGATTTCCCAATAGAAGTGCCTTTTGAAAAAATGAAAATGCTCTTGCCCTCTCAAAGATGAAAACTTCAGGTCGCAGTGTTACAATATTGTTTTAAAAAGATACTGTGTATTTTATTGTTCTCCTGCCATGTCCTACCTGTTAGAAGAGTAAACTGCTTGGCAAACTTGGGGGTCAATTTCTTCAGCTCGTTTTGTGATAAGTCACATGACTCAACAGTTGCTTGCCTCGTCAGATGGAAAACGGCATCAGGGAAAGATGTCAGCAGACAACGCGACAGGTCTGAAAAAAGTATTTGTTGACAATCAAAATGGTGTAGTTATTTTATTCTTTTTTTGACAGGCTCAGAGGCAGTTCATCCACTGAGGTAATTCTTTGAAAAGTAGAGTCATAGATTGGTAAATACACCAAAATTTAATGACCACACAAACTTACTTGGTGAGAAGCACTGCAGTTGTTGATAGTATTTATAAACTACTTTGAGAAAGGATTCCCTTCAAAGTAATATGGTTTGGACAATTTTTCACCCCAAAACAACTGAATCTGAGAAATGACTCTTGTATGAATCGTTTCTCAGTTTTTTGTCTTAGGGTTGGTGTCCGTTCACTAATGCTGCAGCTAGAGATGCGGTTGGTACCAGCTGTCACCTCGCTAAACGTGGATGGATTCAACGAACGTTCTTGTGAAAATACCATCACATTTGTTTGCTGTTTTCTCAGCAAGTAGACACTGTATTCAGCTGAAACTTTCACACATTACATTGAAGAAAAAAACCAATCTATGACCCCACCTTTAACACTAAACGATACACAATCATTGTCTCTCACCTAGTTTTCCATCTTCATTTGCCTGTTCACATCGGTGAACAACTCTTGTAACCTCTCCAGCTGCCATTTGTAAATTCCTTTGTATAAACCCTCTAAGTAAGTGTTGTTTGGTTACTTCTTGCTGGGTTAAAAGCTTCTGTGCATTGAAGAAAGATATGAGGCTTTATGGATTTAAGCACCTTCACGGTATGTATCTAGTTCAAGGGGCAGTTATGTTTACTTTGAACACGTATTGCCATCTGTGACTCGGCGCTTGAACTTCCACGCACCTTCCAGACCCGTAATGATGTTCAAGCGCCAAGTCACTGGCCTCAAAGAGTCTTCGAACAAGTTGGCGCATAACTTTTACTACTTTTTACTGTGAAGGTGCTCTACTACTAGCTGTGATAATCGCATTTCTTAATCTTACTAAGATTCTTAGTCATGTTACGTTAGTCACATTGAATATACATGTAGATTAAATCAATGCAGTATCTGTATCTGCATCAGTACGTTGCAGAGACCAAAACTGGCATAAACGCAACGGGAGACAGAGTGGGAGTACAGAGTGAGAAGGGTTTTGAAGGAGTCAACTGTCTCAGCTTGATTGAATGACGCAGTAGTAAATTCAAATCAAATCGTCATGTCAACAATTTGATGGCTGTAAACTGCATGACATTCACATCCAATATGGGATCATGCTCATGCTAGTGACCGAATGTTACGTAAATTACATCATTATCATGCACTATTTTACTAAGCATGATATTGATAAAGATGGTTTAGCATGGTTTAGCCTCTAAGTCTAACTCTAACACACTAAGGAAAACTACGTCTATAAGTCTTTACTTCTTTTTACTTTTCAGTTTTAGTTCTATCTCCATCTCACTCAGCATCTCTGATCTGGCTGGTCTGATTCGACTCTCACTCAACATCATATAATTTTTTTAATTTTATGTTTTATAAACTGTGTCCACATTGTCCCAAATCCTTTCAAATAATAATAAATTTACTTACCTCATTGGTTCATTCAAAAAAGAGTTTTTATATAGTGTAGTCCAATCCCTCCAGCAGCAGGAACTGCAGAAACTTGCTTGCCACATTCATGACATTCCATGATTTTTTTGTTATTAAGAGTACCGCCCTCTGTTGACATATTTTCCCTCAAAATAACACCTATAAACTTTGAATAGCGCCCTCTTTTGCCTTGAACATTTGTTTTGTTATTGCAAATACCGCCCTCTGTTGTCATATTTTTTCTACGTTAGCTATAAACTTTGAATAGCGCCCTCTTTCTCCTTGAAATAATTCGCGCAATTACAAATAGCTGGTACCCATTACCATGAAAGTATAGTACTGTTTTGATGTCGGACACCACTGACTTTGTTGCCATGCGACAATGGTAAAGATTAGATGTGTTACTGTTTATTTACATGGACCCGGTCGCCCCCCTAGCCCTCATATCATCTCTCAGCAAATTACTCATGCACTCTTTTCGTGTACGATATGGTGTAAAATAAATTATCTGTACACGACAGAAGCAAAGTCCACAATATATCCACGATTTGTCTAACTACATTAGTGTTCTTGCAGCATTGTACTAATAATACATCGAGAAAGAATTCGCATCATCAATTATAAACTGTTCTGGTTTATTTCTTGTTGGATTTGCAACGCCCGGTAAGTAAAGAAAGGATACAAAGTGGCCGATTTTAATTTATTTTGGTTAGTGTTCTGTTAGTTAGTGTGCTTAGCTTTTAGCATGTTTAGGAAGCAGTCAGTGTGTGAACGAAGCCAGCAAGCAGTACACAAAGCACAGTCAATGACTTGAGCGGCCAGTGCAAAGTCAACTCCGGCACAACTTCCTAATCCTAACCTAACAATACATAGGCCTACCCATATTTAACTATATATCTTTCTGTAGATGTAGACTGAAGTACATTTGCATCGGGGATAGAGTATTATTTTGATTTATCCTACAACATTGATGACGATGTGTTGTTGACATTATTTGCTGAAGAAAAAAATAGGCTACGACCTGCAACATACAACTCAACCAAAGTCAACTCAACCTTACCTTGCAAAATATTGAATGAAAGATTACAAAGTAGACCCAATTCGATATTCACCCAATCTAGGGCGCTGTATTTTCTCTTTTTGAAATGTTGACTTTGACGGTCAGGTTGTACTTCTCCGTTTAAAATTTTTACTATGGCGGTCTAAGTCAAAATTTCAAAAAGAGGAGTACAGCGCCCCAGTTACTCACTGGGTCTAAAATTACAACACTGACTTTAGGTTAGGGGTCTACTTCTTTAATAAGCCCAAAATAATAAAATGTAAAGTAATTTAGTTTAAAGCCTTTAAGGCCATGTCACACAAGGCAATTTACAGGCAACCAGTTCCAGGCAATCTCCAAGAAGAAAAAACATTCACATGGTAATTTCCACATAATTGTCTTGGGGACAGTAAGATAGTATTAGAAAAATGTCTGATGTACCACCAAAGTGTTCCTTTTACATGCGGTGCAGATGGTTGCCTCCAAGTTGCCTATAAAAATTGCCCTGTGTGACAAGGCCTAAGTTTTCATGGTATGCCCTGGCTGTAGCCCAGGTTGGACTCCTTCGTTGCATACAACGCGACGGGGTCCAGGGTATAAAGGTCCTCAGGCATTGCAACAAAATTTATAACCATTTTTTATCATACTTTTACCTTTTTGAGGAAGCTGAAACGTGACTCACATGTTCCTTGTGTCCTGAACCTTACGCCTGCTCTATTCAGAATTGCCAATTTTATCCTTGGATGACATTATTGTGAAAATAAAATGGAAATTGACGCATTCGTTGCGACAACCTCAACTGACATGGAACCAAGTCCACAAAAGAGGGCGCTGTCTAACCCGTAACACTGAACGCTTTTTCTTCGGGGCGGCAACACGACGGAGTCGCAGCGCCAGTGCACAACTTGGACTTATTTTCGGAAATAATGTCATTCATGGATGTATTTGATAGGTTTTGAACTCAGCAAAAGTGTAATTAAAGGCACCAAGAATAAGTGAATGGAGTTTCAGCTTCTCAAATTAGGTAAAAATATTTTAAAATATTACTCAAAATTTTGTTCGCATTGTAAAGGATCTTTATAACCAGGACGTCAGTGCAGTGGCACTGACTGACGTCCTACCAGGGCTAGCCCTGGCTGCTTCAAAATAGATCCTTCAACCTTTGACATGTCTGACTCAGAGGATCAACAAATTTATTGGGACCCTATTCTTTCATCACCTCGAATCTAAGAAAACAACACAACCTTACTCTTAAGCAAATAAACTTTTTAAAAAAACCTTATGTCTCATTATAATTGTTGATATTTTACTCTTTCTCCAGATAAGGAAGAAAATCCCAAAGGGAAAGAACTTCTGGTCGTCAAAGGTGTAAACAAACAGCCTCAAGATGGCCCCAGGGGAGAAAGGCACAGGAAAGACGGATATGGAGCGAATTGGGTTATTCCAGGAGATGGAATATGTTACCATTGGTGACAAGTACAAAATGCCTGGAACAAGTGAGTTTTGTTTTTTTGATGGAGGTTTCATTTTCTTTTCCCATCTTTTATGAGGTACATCCTACCAGGGCCCAAATTCATGGCTCTGCTTACTGCCGAATTCTGCACTTGCAATCACCATTCTTCGCTTACAGGGCAAGCCCCAAATTTCTGCGCTAGCTGTGAAAGCGAAGAATGCCTAATAACATGGAGTACGCACGCACAAAGATTCGCTGCTAACCTGTTTCCATAAGCGCCGATTCTTCGCTTACAGTATGCTGAGCCACGAAATTGGGCCTAGGGCTCTGGTATGAACTTTATAATCAGTAAGCTTTCATACTAAAATTAAGCAATGATGTTTTTTATCCTTACCAATCCTGTATAATACCTTTTCAAAATTGTTGAACACTTTTGAATTTGTTTGTTTGTGTAGAAGCGTTCAACGTCGCTGCTTACAATGGCAAACAGATGTTACCAGGAGGAAGTAAGACAAGAACGGCAGGACAGGGGGGCTACTTCAGCGAGAAATTCACAAGGGTCATGGAAGCGGAGGCCTACAGTGACCCAGTCAAAATGAGGAGACAGTATAAGCTCAAGGAGAGCAAAAAGAACTTGGGGAAGGCATTTTTGCCAAGCAGTGGAACAAAGATGCAGTAAGTTCTATGTAGATCTGTACCGGGGGGGGGGGGGGGGGTATTGATCAAAGTGGGCATTTGGTGCTCGATATGGGGCACGGTGTACCCCCCCCCCATAGTGTTAGCCAGAGGGGTGTCTTTGGACACCCTGTTTTATCTGTCATTGACATGTAAATGTATTGTAAGGCAAAAACCTTGCCCCTCCTGATTGTGTCTTCATTGTTGCTCGGGGTACAGAAGTACAAGAGGAAGATAGTGTGTTAAAGTATGGGAACTCTGGTATTTTAAAGGCCATTCCCAACTGCTTACAGTCGACTCTCGTTAAAACGGCCCAATTTTATCGGTCTGCTTAAGCTCAAATCTAGCTAAACACAAAATGCGCTCTTTATTTAAGCAGAACCTCTTTATAATGAGGGTTGACTGTATTGGGAAATAAGACGATACCTACTCAGTGTGATGCAACATGTGTCAATTATACACAATTTTTTTACTATAGGAGTGGTCTTGGAAACCATTATGGTACCTTAGGGGGCGCTGTGGGAGCCTTCAGCCCTGTCAAGAAAGGAGGAAGACCCTACAAATCAGACGGAAGAAACTTTACAACCAATCCAGGAAAGAATGGAACAGGCTACGGGTGAGTTCATTTACAAATTTGTATCAAGTTCAATTCCAAAGTGCACCAATATTTCTAATGCAGTCATATTTCCTTGGTCCCAGCGCCTCATCCAGATGCACTGGGTTGGCACGGCTCAAGAATTTGTACAAGCTTGAATCAGCCCAGTCCTGCAGTCTTGGATGAGACCAGTGGGGCCAAGCGAATAAATCCCGCTTGATCACAATATTTACATGACAAAATTACAAAGACACGGTCTTTGCAGTCACCTACTCTTTCATTTTAATCACTCTGAATTCTAAAGGCAGTTTTAATTTGAACGTAATTCTTCCTTTTGTTTTTGTGTATAGATACCCTGCATTAACCATCGGTAAGGGTTACACATATTCCTCAAATCCATACAACAAAGGAAAGGAGTTAAGACGGGTGAGTAAATATACAACATTGGGTGCATGTGAGTGCATTGTCGCAGAATATCATCACCAGGTGAAATCTGGACTATTCCATTTCACGAGGCGAAGCTGATTGAAATGGAATAGTCCAGATTTGACCAAGTGATTATATTCTGCGACAATGCACAAACGAAATGCAGTCAATATTCGTTTTATTTAACGAACACATAGATCCTTGGCATTTAAATTGATTTCACAATAAACAAAAAATAGACTCATCCACCCCACACTCTAAAGATTATATTAAAAACCCTTCCAAACAATGTTGATGAATCCGTTTAGACACCAACCTTGTCTGCTGTGACACGGCCTTGTTTCATTGAGAAGAATCACTGCGAACCGTCCCAAGTGTCCTATATTTATCAATATAGGACTCCTATATTAATTTTTTTTAGCGACACACAATACAACAGTAAATACATGGCAAAATAAAGTGTGACGCGTGTTTCACCAATCAAATGACAAGGATCTATGTGTACGGTATAACAGTTATTTTATAACATCAAAGTAACTCTTGTACACAACAACAAAGTAACTACTGTACATGTACATGTGACTCCAATTTTCCCCGAATCTGATTTTGATGTTTGTTATTCCATTGCAAGACTAACCTAGCTTGGCCAGGGCATTCAACAATATCGGTCATAAAAAAAATAACATCCAAGGGTAGACATTAAGCAACATTTACAGTTCCTGATGACTAGGAGGCTAGTCAAACGTTGAAACCAATTAAGAACTCACTCCGCGGCAATACAAGAAGTGCCCCCGATCCATTAACCGAAAGTATGGCCCCAGCCGATTTCCTACCTCCCCCTGGTAGCAGATAATAAGCAGGACAGTTCTTTTCAGAACTAAGTTCAAAGTCTCCCGATTTATCAAAATCTACTCCGCAGCTGTAGAATTAATAGCAAGACAAGTTCTCTAGAACAACTTAATCTATGCAGCAAAGTAGATGTTTACTCAGGGTGTCACCACAAACTGAACTTACATTGATACCTCACCATATAATGCCTCAAAACCTATTTACAGTTCCCAAAGATCAGTTTCAGACCTTATCTTACCAGTTTCTTTTACCACATACATTTTCCTTTCTGTCTGTGAAAAGAGTTTGTGATCAAATCTCTATTCCTTCTTCCTCACTTTTCTACCAACAGAAAGAGCTGGAAGCGCATAAAAGCCAAACGAAAGGTGGAGCCTTCAAGCTTGGAATGCACCCAAAGTCCATGTTCGATACTAACCCCTATGCTACTGACAAACCCTTGCCTCCGATCAAAAAGACTGGGACACCAAAGAGGGATGTAAAGCCGTTCAGACCAAGCCATCCTGCAAAAGCAGTAAGTAGACTTGTTATTTACATGTAGTCCATTAGTTCAGGCATGGTATTTAACCCTTGGGGGAAAAAAAGGAAAATTTGTATTGAGTACAAGGGCCAACATACAGTACATTTATATTCCGCTTAATACTACGTTTCTAAGCGCTACAGTATTTAGCTTGCAAGGTATGTGGAGCTATGTTTTGATGTATGAGACCTATTCCTTTACATAGTACCATGTAATGGTTTACAAGGTGCTGTGGCGCAATATCCACCCAATCAAACCAGGAACACCGGGGCGAACCCCTTCTCTTTACGATAAGTGCACTGGGTTCTTTTACGTGCATTACACAACACAGAGGACCTACGGCTTTACGTCCCATCCGAAGGACGAGCAATGATGGTGAAGTGTCTTGCTTAAGGACACAAGTGATCAGAAAACCAGAGCTTGAGTCCGGTGTTCTTATCCGCTCGGCCACGACACGCCACAAATAAAAAAAATGCTGATTTTTTTAGGGCTGACAAAATCGGAAATCAGATTAGAGTAGGACAAATATTGTGCCTGCAAGTGGAACACTCAGACCTGATATTTCGTTTTTGAAAGGGCAAGGGCACCAAGGCATTTTCTCCTTGGTAAAGGGCACCTCTATGAGGAAATTGTAAATTTTTCTTGGAACATTTCAAGGGGCACCAAGGCAATAACCTCAAAAGCTTTTCCATTGTCATGTTGAATAAATAAGTCAGCTTTTAATTTCACAATACGTCTCCTTTCAAAAAACAAACATGTTTGTTCAAAATTGACTGATTTCTCCTCGGTGATCAAGTTAGCACAGTGGATTCTTTTCCCGCCTTTCACCTCTGTGGACCCCGGTTCGAATCCCCACCTCAGACCGGAGCCTTGCATGTGGACTGGGTTTTCAGTCCCTACCTGATTGTGTGGGTTTTCCTCATTTTGCGTTTTCCTTCCACATCTAAAACTGAACATTTCTTGTTTCCTATTCATCTTGTTATTGGCGCTTAT
Organism: Plazaster borealis; assembly: GCA_021014325.1. Lineage (NCBI taxonomy): Eukaryota > Metazoa > Echinodermata > Asteroidea > Forcipulatida > Labidiasteridae > Plazaster > Plazaster borealis. Next base: position 9,374 of record JAJGQC010000541.1, read on the forward strand.
TGTGCTGTTGGATGTGTAATAAAATAACATTAAAAAAATTGCATTATGTAAAGTCAAGGTATGAGAAATATTAATGAATGAACACAGTAGTTTTAATACTGGTTTATTATTTCTAATGTGAATGATATAAACTTTTAAAGTGTCTTGAATTGAAAAAAAGTTGTAGAAATACCTTAACAATATCTACCCCTTTATGTATTGCAGATCGGTGGGGCTAAAGCTGGCACATTCGACCCGTATCCATCACATTCTAACGACCCCTATAAACCTAAGAGGAAGAGAGGACCACCTCCAATGAACAGCACTGGCAAGATATTCATGCCATCACCAGGTCCAAAAACTGCCACCACAACATCAATTATCAACCAGAATGTTGTCAAGTAAGTTCAACCTCAAGATTTTCTTCTGGGGTTTTTTGGGAGGTTTTTTTTTTTTTTTTTTTTTTTGGGGGGGGGGGGGTTTGGGGGGGTAGGGGTATTTTACAATCATAATAACATGTGATCAAGATATCACACTAATTGCATGAGAGGATGGCCTTAGAGAATTGATACTGTATTTGATATTCCACTCCCCTAGCTAATTTCCACAATTATTAATAAGGGAATAAAAGAGAAGTGACCCAGTCTTAAACGGCTGTTTAAAACTGGCAGATTCGTAGCTGTATGATAAACGATCAGGATTCAATGACCCTGCAAGTTTTTAAACGGTCACTACTTTTTTATTCCCCATTCATGAATGCCCTTTTCGTTAAAAAGCGTAATACCGTTGGGAAAATCTGTAAATCTTTTCTGTACATTTTCAATTCCTGTCACTTCTGTGGGTTCCATTTCGCGATGGGCCAAATTGAATGCGACGCTCAACTGTTGTGCGTACGCGCGTGTTCTGATGTTTTTTTACATTGAGTCAGGTATGCATTGATTGTGCATTATGCGTAAATTAGTGCCACGCGTAAGCTTGCATGCCACGCCTATGTTTAAACACTTCTCACTGTGTTTACATAGCACGTTTAAAGGCACTGTACCCGTTTGGTAATTACTCAAAATATATATTAGCATAAAAACTTACTTGGTAACGAGCAACAGAGAGCTGTTGATAGTATAAAACATTGTGAGAAACAACTCCCTCTGAAGTAACGTGGTTTTTGAGAAAGAGGTAATTTCTTACTAAAATAATAAAAGACTTCTTGCAAGAAGCCTTTTATTCATATCTGAAAGCACACAAATTTGTACAACAAGGGTATTTTTTCTGTCATCATTTTCTTGCAACTTCAATGACCAATTGAGCCCAAATTTTCACAGGCTTGTTATTTTATGCATATGTTGGGATACACCAAGTGAGAATACTGGTCTTTAACAATTACCAAACGTGTTCAGTGCCTTTAAACATGCATGTGATCTCTCCATGCTCAATCAGAATGGATTAAACTGTCCCGGGTATTTATGAATAACCAACTACATCCTGTAAATTCTCACAGTGAAACAAAATGTGAACTCCAAGCTGTGTAAACAAAAAGTTTTTGACATAATAAAATATTGATGTGCTTTTTCTCTATTTATTCACAGGAGCATCAATAGTACAAATTACAAGCAAGTTGTTACATCAGTATAATTCAAGAGCTGATGTAGCGCCATCTTGAAACTCTACTTCCCTACGACAGAACATCATGTGGATGTCGCAATCCTGTCTTCTAGTCTCTTAACTGCAGTCATCTAAAGGAATGCCTTCCATTTGACTTGTACCAGTCCATCCAGTGTTTGTTGATCAGCTGTTTAACATCTTCCAGTAAAGATCTTGTGGAATTGTTTCCGTTCTGAGATTAGAAGTATCTGTACCCCCCTTTTACTCCGATAATCTTCCTTATAAAGGTATTATACAGGATTGGTATTAAGGGGGAAAAAACATTACAGTTTGATAGCTTACTGATTATTAAGTTCATACTAGAACCATTTTTCCGTGAAATATTTCCCTGTGAAATAAAGTCATATTCGAGAAAACTGTGTCTGAAAATCAAAAATCAAAAACGCAACAGCTGATTTCGGTTGTAACAACCAAAATTAAGGACAATGTGTTTACATGCTTAATATTATGCATGGTTTTTCACTATTTTCTCCTGACTCACACAATGGATTAAGCCCAAATTTTCACAGGTTTGATATTTCATGTTTTGGTTGATCACACAATACATGAACACTGTCTGCGACTATTTTGTCAGCTAGCTCTTATCAATACTGTATAATACCTTTAATAAAAGGGATAACTGAAAACAGTGTACATGTATTCCCGAAACTCAGAGTGGATCCTCTCGATACATTGTCAGGCAGAATGAAAGTTTAATATTTGCCTCACTTCGCAAACACACGCTATTAACAAAACAAAATTATGAACAACAAGTCTTGTCCATGTGTTATTTACACATGTACAGCCATACTATTAAACAAATTTGCAGTCAACCTTTTTATTTTCTATTAATTGAGCTGCATTCAAACAAATGAAGTCTCTGTATTGCATGTTATTTTGCATTCCTTCAATTAAGTCCAAAAACAATTCCGTCCTTTTTTACAAATGCCGTTCTTTGAATCAATAAGGACTAGTATTTAGTTGTAAATAATAAATATAAATTGTACATATTTATTTTAAGTACCTATGATATGGTTCCGTCCTTTTTTAATAGTCTTTTTTGTACAATTGAAGCAAGTCAGGATAAGTCTTTGTATGAGAGTCTTCAATCATTTCATCTTTTACTTAACTAGCCTGAAAATCCAAGACTACAGCAAAAAGTTGCAGCCAGGGGAAAAAATATTCATTTGCAAAACTTTCTAAGCTATGGCTTGTGGCTTGAAGCAGACGGAGTGATATTGGCCGTGTCTGATCTGACTGCTGTGGCAATGGCTACGGCTAGATCGCGGCGTCATCATGCATTGAAGTATAGGACGTCCTCAGCAAGACCCTTAGCAACAATCGTAGCTGTAGCCGCCAATTTGGATACGGCCTTAGCTACATATAAGCTAAGGCCATCACTAAGGACACAGACTAATATGAACAGAATCTTAAATGATTGCTGTGTAAAAAAGGTGTATTTGTAAAAAATGTGCATTATGAACAATATGAACCAAAAGCAAAAATCTATAATCAAATAATTACCAGTCAAACATGCCAACGTTTTTCCGCAAACAAACCAAGCTTTCCATGGAAACAACTGAAGCCACTTATACAATATTCAAATTGTTTTGGGTTGAACAATAGAAAATTGACTAGAGCAGGACTTGAACCTGCGACCTGTGGATTTACGTGCCGGCGCTCTACCAATTGAGCTATCTAGCCCTAATGTTGATAGCCTTTAGTCAAGGCACACGCGGCACCCCCCAAAAAACAGCGCTTTGTTGCTAACGCTAGTCTTTTTTCGTGCGTGACATCTGGGGGTGCCACGTGCGCCTTGACTAAAGGCTATAATGTTGGCGGTCTCCCTTTCTTGTCAATATCTTTGTATAGGGGTGCCAGTCAGAAGCCATTCAACCTGTAACTGCCGTGTAGCCAGAGATCACACCCATACGATACAACCTGGGAAGCGGCGCTCTACCAACTGAGCTATCTAGCCCTATGTTGGCGGTCTCCCTTTCTTGTCAATATCTTTGTATAGGGGTGCCAGTCAGAAGCCATTCAACCTGTAACTGCCATATAGTCAGGTATCACACTCTAAGTTTGGATACAACCTGGGAAGCGGCAGCAGAGGGATCACCTTAAGGGGATGCAACTTTTCAAATTGTTAACAAACAAAGAGCCCAGTGAATGCGATCAATTTACAATGTTATTTATTACCAGTATTGAGCCTTATGTTTTCATCTAACAAATGATATTACATTTAAATTCAACACCCTAGCATGATCGATAGATAAGATTTGTGTGTAAAGAACAAAACAGGTATGTTCTTTTTGCAAGAACGAAAAGTACTATTAAAACAGTGTATTTAAAAAAAAAAATGCTTAAATTGTTTTTCTCATTTGTATGGCTCATAATTTGTTTCAATGTTTTCTTTGATCCTTTTTTTCAACTTAAAACAAATATTATTGTACGCCTGTTTGCTGAATCAACCTACAGTACAAAGTTTGCTTGTTACATGTGCTTAACTTGTCAGTGAACAATATCTCTTGTGGTCCCAATTTGATAAAAATGCTACTAGACTTACACCTTCTGATTTTTTTAAGTGTGGTCCACATTTGAAAAAAAAAAGGTTTTCATGAAATTATGATTTTTTTTCAATTTTTTGCCCAATTTTCAAATGTCAGTATTTCCGCAAATTTAGCTGAAAGCATAGATCAAGTTCAATAAAAAAAGGCATCAGTAGTGCCTACTGCATCATTTTATAGCATAAAATCGCAACCTACAATTTTGCCCAAACTTGATAAAACTGCGCGACTTTTTTGCCCCTTATGATTTTTTATATTCTTGCCTAATTTTCAAATATCAATATTTCTGCAAATTTAGCTGAAACCATGGGTCAAGTTAAATATTAGTGCCTACTGCATGCATCATTTTACAGCATAAAATCACAACTTAAAATCTGATCTAAATTCGATAAAAATGCTAGACTTAGGGCCTACCCCTTATCATTTTTTTAATTTGTACCTAATTTACAAAAGTCAATATTTCCGCAAATTTAGCTCCAATCCTGGGTCAAGTTATATGAACAAAGTCATCAGTAGTACCTACTGCATCATTTTACAGCAGAAAGTCGCAACTTAGATTAAGCCTTGCATTTTTTTCAAAAATGGCCTAAAATCGGAAACAATCACATAGGGTAAACCTTCCATTTTTATGTCAAAAATGGGCTGAAATAAAGGGTAGTTAGCCTTGCATTTTTTCGAATTTGGGCTAAAATCGACTGTAAAAATAATTTTATATTTATTTATAAATCACAATTGCAATTTTGACTAAATTTCAAAAACGGTTGAAATACTTTTTGGTATAAATATAGATTTTTAAAATTAATTAGCATGGTGATCACCCATATAGTTCCTTTGTGGGATTGGCTAGTCCCGGTCCCTACTTATCCTTTCCCACCCGGAATATCCCTTAATAATTTGGGGAGAGACATGACGGATACAGCGGCCAGCAGTAAAAGTCATGTCCCTTTTGGTACGGGTAGGATTCGAACCGGGTGTACCAGCTCTGGATTGCACACAATTGAACTATCCAGTGCACCGAAGTGCCTGTTGGTGTTTGGAGGTGTTTGGAAGTGGGAATTGAACCCGGGTCTCGTGGCTCCCATTCCTTTACGTATTTCGTCTAGCTACGGCGCCACCTGCTTCTCCAAAAGAATCATAATAGTATAACACATTTTAAACAAACCAAATCTAACACGCCACGATATATAGACGGAATTATTAAGATAATTGTTTGAGGTTTATTTTTCTCTTGGGAAAAAATATATATTTCAGATTTCAGCTAAATCATGTAAATTAGCGGAAATAATGATATTTGAGAATTAGGCAAACAATTGAAAAAATCATAAGATGTAGGGCGTAAGTCTAGCATTTTTATCAAATTTGGACCACTTTACGTGAATCACCTAAAAGCAGACCGGGTTGGTACTCACCGTTTTCAACACAATCTTTCTAATCTGATCAAAAGTTCATGAGGCGTAAACGAGAGGTTTAGGTGTCACTGCCTGTGAGTTTACTGACACGACAACATTCCACAGGTTCTTGTTTATAATGTGAAGTATTGGGAAACAGTGTTACATGTTATCATGAAAGCAACTTTGAATCATAAAAATCTACCAAATATATCTTGAGAAATCGAATAAGAAACAGTAGGACTTCTTTCTCTCTACTCTTCAGCATTTCGGATATTTAACACCAGCAGTAGGCTTGTGGGTCAGGATCACCATAGAGTGGGATCACTGGTCTTGTGGAAGTGGGTTCCAGGGTGAATGTTTATGTTACAATTACTTTACTGATAACAGCTGGTAAGAGGAAACCGGTGAGTAGAATTCAGAGATATTGGCTAATGGGAAATTCTTGAAATGGAAAATGGACAAACTTGTGGCTTTATAAAAAAAAACAGTCGAAAGTGGACAAACTTGCCAAGCTAACCCCTTGACAAAGGGTTGTCGGAACATAGGGGTGTCCGAATATATAGCAGCCATCCTTTATAACAGGAACATTGTTATAAGAGGACAGCAAAACAAACAAACACAAAGCAGAAATGAGATGCAGGACTTCAGAATGTACTCTTTATAAGCAGAACCTCTTTATAACAGTGCTCTTAATAACGAGGGCTGACTGTACATACATGAAAGAATGGTAGAATCACAAATCAATATACTTTACATTTTGCTTTTATTTTAAACAACTCATAATGGAAGCAGTTAAGTAAACATTTGATAATTGAACTATAGCAAGCATTTCCTTGTAATAACGTTGGGTACTAAATATTCTGACGAGCAACATTGAGTGGCGGTGTATTTGAAAGTTAACAAAAACACTTGGGTAGTAATCACTTAAAAAATTATTATTATAATTTATGTAGAGTATAACATAGGCAACAGCGTACCTTACACACGCACGGCATCCACCATCAGACAGATATGGCTAGCTGCTTGTGTCAATACCTGTTTGTAATTGTACCAAACATACATATATTTGTGTTGGGAAAATTGATGCAAATAATTGTTTCTCACTTTTTTCTTTGCATCTTTGAATTTATAATCATGACACAGAGGTATAAAACAGTAACGATGGTGTTTAAGCAATTCAATGCCATGCTCCAATCAAACAGTAGTAGGCCTAGTTAAAGGCACTGGACACTTTTGGTAATTACTCAAAATATATATTGGCATAAAAACTTACTTGGTAACGAGCAACGGAGAGCTGTTGATAGTATAAAACATTGTGAGAAACGACTCTCTCTGAAGTATTGTAGTTTTTGAGAAAGAGGTAATTTCTCACTAAAATATTTGTATCTGAAAAAGACTTCAGACCTGAAGCCTTTCTCAGGCATCTGAAAGCACACAAATTTGTGTAACAAGGGTGTTTTTTCTATCATTTTTTTCTTGCAACTTCGATGACCAATTGAGCTCAAAGTTTCACAGGTTTGTTATTTTATGCATATGTTGGGATACACCAAGTAAGAATACGATCTTGGACAATTACCAAACGTGTCCAGTACCTTTAATGTGCTGAATGTTGAATTCCACTGGTTGATACTGAAATTAAGAAATCTGATCAAATAAAGGTGACATTTACATGTAAATTTGTGGAAACAGGTTATAAGAAAAAAATATATTTTCACACTTTAAAACTGTGCAGGGAATATGCACATGTGATTTAAATATATTATTTAGACTGAGATAATAATAAATAAAATTTATAGAGAGTTTTCATTCAAATGAAATTGAAACAAAATGTTCAAATTTTTAGAAATAATATTAAATAGCTATAAAAAGTTCTCTAACAGTACAACCATGCACTATTTTCTTGCAAAACACGGTGCCGTAGTTTTAGAACAGAAACTAGTGGTGCACCTTCCCAATAACCTAATCAAAAACCATCTGGGCCCAAATTCATGGCTCTGCTTACCGCCGAATTCTGCGCTTGCGATCACCATTCTTCGGTTACAGGGAAAGCGCCGAATCTCTGCGCTAGCTGTGTAAGCGAAGAATGCATAGTAACGTGGAGTATGCACGCGCACAAGCAAACATTCCCTGCTAACCTTTGAAATATGCTTAACATAAGCGGGGAACTTCCTGCTTCCGTAAGCACCGATTCTTTGCTTATGGTAAGCAGAGCCATGAAATTAGGCTCAGTTGATTCTAATGACTACGACAATATATTCTTGAGGTTTTTTTTCAAATGAATACAATGAATTTCATGGTCACTGGAAAGCTTTTATTATTTTATTACCACAAACCTTTACCCAAATTTAATTTCCATCCTGCTTTTGGTTTTTAACCATTTGAATGCAACAAGCCTTAAAGTTAAAGGGTCTGTATACGTTTGGTAATGACTTTGAAAATTAATGGCAATAAAAACTTACTTGGTAAGAAGTACAGCAGCTTTGGATAGTATAATGCATTTTGAGAAACGTTTCACTTCGAAGTACTGCGGTTATGGAAAAAGATATCACTTTTTATCCCCAAAAATTTGAATCTGAGATGGCAGTAACGCTTCTCAGATTGTGTATTCCAGTTGCAGATTATTATTCCTGATCAGAGTGGACAGACCGCTCCAGATTTTCGGCAATATCTCAAAAATGCTACCACCTTTTGAAATGAAATTTCACAGATTAGTTTTATGGTATATATCTATTATCTACAACATAGGATTGAAACAAACAGTTGGTTCCAATTACCAAACGTATACAATCCTTTTAAAGGTAGTGTCAAAAATTGGTAAGTACTCCAAAAATTAATGAACATAAAAACTTACTTGGTGAGAAGCACTGCAGCTGTTGATAGTATAAACTATTTTGAGAAAGGACTCCCCTTCAAAGTAATATGATTTGGATAATTTCTCACCCAAAAAACATTTGAATCTGAGAAACGATTCATGCACGAAGCGCTTCTCAGATTTCTGAGGGTTGGTGTCCGTTCGTGAATGCTGCTGCCAGAGATGCTGTTGGTACTCACCGTCACCTTTCTAAATGTTGATGGTTTCGACATTCGTGTGAAAATACAGTGACAGTTTTTGCTTCTTTCTTAGCAAGTAGAACACTGTACTCAGCTGAAACTTTTACATGTAACTTTTATTGTATCTTTCTTTATAATTTTGTCTATAAATTCAGCATTACGTTGACAACAAAACAATCTATGACCCTACCTTTAAGGACACACTTCTTGTAATGCATCCTATAACATGAAAGCGCAAGGTATGTATGATATAAGAGGTATGCATCATGATTGAGGAAGTAATTCACGGTTTAAGATCAAGGCTGGTTCACACCTTATGCAGTTTCACTTGATACTCCTGCAGGCCTGATGATTTGTTCTTGAAAGGGCAAGGGCACCGAGGCATTTTTCACATGAGGAAATTGTCAATTTCTATTGGTAACTAAGAGAGGTTTGCGGTAGTTTCTATTGGAACGTTTCAAGAAGCATCAAGGCAATAAGCCTTTATGAAAATTGTCGGACACTATAGAAGAGCACTGTTTGGTTTGGGTGTATACAGACAATTTTACCCAAACCTAATAGTGCCATAGTATTGTGTCCACTATACCCCAAAATGGCTTATGACCTGGGCTCGGTTTTACAAAGCACAAAGATTTATATTAAGATGAGTTGTCAGTATCACCATCGCGATCTGTAATGTGACATTACACTTTGCTTAGCAATTAAGATTGATACACAGTTAAGATCAATCTTAGCTCTTTGAGAAATTGGCCACAGGGGCAGACCTGGAATTACATGGAGGCCACAGAGGCCTCAGTTGCCCTGGTCTTGGCCTTGGTGCCCCATCATAGACTTTTGGATTTTAAAATAGAAGCGCCCTTTGCAAAATGATAATTGCCTTGCCCTCTAAAAGATGAAATTCCAAGCCTGCAGTGGCATCGAGACAATTGCCTCCGTTGCCTCCATGAAGTATCAGGGGCCGATTTCACAAAGAGATAAGACTATAGTCTTATCTGAAGTGAGGACCAGTAACTGGTCTTAACTTCAGACTGCTGACGATGACTAGAGCAAGCTAGTCGAAACGTTGAGACCAATCCAAGAAATGACTCCGCGGCAGTACAGTTAATTACGATCCTATAAGCTAAAGTAGTAGTCCCAGCCTATTTCTATACCATCCGCCCAGGTAATAGTTAATAATAGTTAATAAGCAGGACAGTTCTTTTCAGAACTGAGAAGTCTCCCGAAGTCTCCCGAACACCCGAACAATCTACTCCGCGGTAGTAGAATTTTAAGCAAGACAGTTCTCTAAGAACAAACTCTACCTGGCAAGTAGATACACACATGGTGTTACCGCAAACCAAATATATTGATACCTCACCATGCAATGCCTCAAATCCTATATAACTTAAGACTAGTCCTATCTCTTAGCATTGCCTAGGACTAGTCCTAAGTTAGGAAGAGTTTTGTGAAATCGACCCAGGCCTGCTAAATGTACAAAGGCTTCTTCCTACCTTATGATCCAGCAATATAACTGTTAATAGCAAGTACGTTAATCTCCACTCTACATCCCTCCCTTCTGCAACTCCAACCGTAGACTTATGAGTATGTATGAATATGGAATGGTCAAACAATCACCTAAATGTACACAGGCAGGTTTATGTACAGTATAGTCATACCATGGAGCTATAGCTCCATGGTCATACCATGCATGTATCACTTAAGAGTATTAGGCCGTGTCCAAAATGCCGGCTACAGCTACGGCTACGGCTAGATTTCCCTGTCATCATGCATTGAAGTATAGAACGTCCTTAGCAACACCCTTAGCAACAGCCATAGCCGTAGCTGTAGCCGCCAATTCGGATGCGGCCTAATACAGCATTGGTACAGCTGACAAAAAAGTCACTGACAGTGTTCATGTTTTGTGTGATCGACCATGAAATAACAAACCTTTAAAAATTTGGGCTTAATCCGTGTGAGTCAAGAGAAAGTTGTGGAAAACCATGAACAATTTTCAGCATGTAAACACATTGTCCTTAATCTTGGTTGTAATAACTGAAATCAGCTGTTACATTTTTGGGGGGGGGTTTCAGAAACAGTTTTCTCTAATGTGACTTCATTTCAGAGGGAATTATTTCACAGAAAAAATTGTTCTAGTATAAACTTCATAATCAGTAAGCTTTTAGACTAAAATTAAACAATGTTGTTTTTTATCCTTGCTAATCCTGTATAATACCTTTAACATGTTTTTATTGCCTGAGCACCAAGCAATAAGAAGTGGTCATGATAAATATACCTCACTTATGGCATTTCCGTTAAGCAATGGTTTTCTGTGTGCAGCAAAGCTTAGTTAAACAATCATCAATCCAACGATATAAATATACAATACAGTAGTTTTCATGTTGTCAAGGTTACTGTTCCAATATATGTACATTTGCATTTAAAAATTGGACAAGGAGTTGTGTAGATTCTCAGTTTGTGCTAAATGAGGGTTTCCTCCAAATGAAATCAACTCCCATCATTCCAGATCCAACTCTTCCAAGAACTTGTCAAAGTCAAAAGGATCCTCGTCATCGGCAGCAGCTGATTTGCGCGTTTCTGTCGATACTTCTGTTCTGTCTTCTGACACCTTTGAAACGGATATGTTGTTTACAGCATGTGTAGGAAGCAGTTTGTCATCTTGGGTATTAGTCGGTACTACGCTATTTAATTTAGTGGGTACTTTAACAGATTGCACAGTGGTTGGTTGTGTCATGAGACTTTGTGTCTCCTCCTTATCAACAACAGTCTCTGTATTTTCTTGATTTACAGTTTCTCCATCATGCATCTGAGCCTCAACGTCGGTCAGATTTTTTAAAGGGGACAGTGGAGAAGAAATAACCGGCACTGGAGATGCTTCCGTCACATGCCTAGTCTTTAAGTCCGGCGGTGATGATCCGCCTTCCAATGATGCACCGACAAAGTCTGGATCCCAGTCTGAGTCTGATTCCACCTGCTCACTAGATGCATCCTGGACACTGACTGATCCTTCGGAGTAACTGTTAGGAGTCATTTTGATTGTAAGAGGAAGGCGTTCGTCAACACTGGAGCTCTGTGTAGCTGGGTATGGAATGGCTGCCAAACCCGCTGTGAAGACAATAAAAAATAAACAAATTAAAATAGTTTTGTCAAAACCTCTTAAAGGGAGGGTATACCTTTGGTAATTACTCAAAAAATTAATGACCTTACAAAATTACTTGGTAATGTAGAGACATGGGAAGGAGGCCGGCCCTCTACAGTAGTTAAAAAGGACGAGCATTCACCAAAATACAACTACAAGCAAAATCCATACGATGACAACTAAAATATAAAGTGGACACTTTTTAATTAGAGGGCCGGCCCCCTTCCCATGGTCTCTACAGTAAGAAGCACTGCAGCTGTTGATAATGTATAACATTTTGAGAAACAATTCCCTTCAAAGGAATGTGGTTTTAGAGAGAAGGATTCAAAAACATTTCAATCTGAAAAACGTTTCTGCATGAAACATTTCTCAGATTGTGTATTCCAATTACTGATTAATCTTCCTGCATGGACATAACCGCTCCAGATTTTTGACAATATCTCAAAAACGCTACCATCTTTTGAAATGATGGAAGGGTGTAGTGACCAGATGTCGTTGATGAAGAAACTAATGTCTTGTGGAACTGCGATGTGCGACTTGATTTTGATGGCTTCACTCTGCGTTGCCAAAGCCAAGACTTCTCCCAAAAGAGTTTTATGCATAGTTTTATACATAATGTTGTTATAGTAACTGTACCCGCAAGTTTACTACTATAGTTTTTCTTATGATCTACACCTTGCAAAGCTTCAAACATCACTTATGCTCAATATTGATCATAAAAACTTCCATCTTGATTAAGAACAGGAATTATGTCGACCGATCATCATGACTAAACATGCAAAATAATACAACATTCAACATGCTTATTACATGTACATTTGCAGTTTTGTTTTTTATCGATGTCATCTAGTTGTCTATCTTTATGCATCAACACAAATCTGCAAGCACATTCAATTAAACTTGTCTAACATTGTGTGGGAAGGGAAATCAGGAATTTTTTTTTTTAAACACGTTTTGCAAGGATCATGTTTTGCAAGGATCATGTTTAGCAATGGCCATTCCCTTACAAAAAAGTCCTATCTATAGGCAAAATTCTTATAGAATCCTATATGATTTAAATAGGATTCCTATAGGATTTAGATTTTTTGTCACTTCCTCGATTCCTATAAGATTCTTATAGGGTTTTTTTTGCAGGCCTGATACTTTACGGAGGCAAAGGAGGCACTTGCCTACGTTGCCCCTGGTCTGTGCCTTGGTGCCCCATGAAATGTTCCCATAGAAATTTACAATTTCCTCATAGAGTTGCCCTTTCCCAACAAAAAAATGCCTTGGTGCTCTTGCACTTTCGAAAACGAAGATCAGGCCTGGTTATGTAAGGGCATATAATCATAATTATCATGATTTCATGTTGGGGTGGGATGGGTGGTAGGTGATGTGCGTATAAGGGAGTTGATGCTTTTGTATGATTTGAAAAAGGTGCAATGTAGACCTTTTCTCTAAAGAATAAATCATAATGGCACCATAGAAAGCAAGCTTTACGCGTCAAGTGACAATGTGTTTACAACAGTTTGCACAATTCAGCTCACATTCAGAAATGATCTTAATGTATACAGCACTGATCATGCGCAACACTACATCCTTATAAACAAACATTTGATTGGCAGGCACCGGGTTGAAATGAATCATTCTGAATGCAACATAAGTCAACAATAGACAGTGTACATGACAGTCAGTGTACAGCCTGCTGAACGCAACGGGATCCATTCTTGTCAGTTGGTACTACTCAAAACATAAAAGCTCTTTAATCCTTTAGAGACCATAAAGGCTTGTACCTAAAATGCCCATATCGGCCACAAACAGCCGCAAGATTTGACCTTCTTCCATTCAAACAAGAGGGTCAAAGAAAAGGTATCGGACTAAATTGACATTTTCCAATGTTTCCCATGTTAACATAGAATCTACCATTCTAAAACAAAACCATGTATTTCTGGGTTTTTACATAATTTTCCTGAGACATTTTTCCTGAAAATAACGGGGCAAAAAATCAACAAGATTAGCAATGTCTGGGCATATATAGAAATGAACGGTCTCTAAAAGGTTAAACTTTTTGAATCTTGAATCTTGTTCCATTCAGCTAGCCGTGAGGGTCACAACACAATCCAACAAATAATGCCATATTTCAGAACACGAAGCAACTTTTCCCATCTACCTTGATAACAAATTCATGGCCATTCTACATCAGAATCATCCTCTGAAGCATTAAAGTCATTGAGGATAAGAAAGAAAGAGGAGATTATAGAAAATGAGAGGACACCTTGGAGAAGAAAAATGGCATGCAGTAGGGATGAAGATGATTAAGGAAAACACCATCACAACAGAAAATAAAGTACATTAAAGAGAGACTCCAAGGTCAAATTTATTTTTGTGATTCACTCATTTTGAAATAGATAGAGACCTTATGAAGTCTCTAAAATCACGTTAAAATGGTGTAAAATGCCACTGTGTTTGATACGATCTGGTGCGTTTTTTGTCGAAAAAAAAACGAACAAAACAAAACGTCCGATGACATCACATTTCAAATATATGGTCTGTACATTTTTCTACAAAGAATTTACAATTCATTCCAGAATTTTGACAATATTCCATCACAATCGATGTAGCATTGAATTTGACCTTTTGACTGGCGCAAAAATTCCTCTTTTGAATGTACAGACTTATTGATTTTTGCTGTCCGATGACGTCATGTTTCAAATTTCGTACTGAAAGAGTATCAAATAATAAGAATAATAACAATAGTGTACATTTATACTGCGCCATCTGTCATTAATGACACTGCTGGCGTTGAAATATCAAATTTACTGGAGCTTAATAAGAATAATTTTATGAGACCACACTACAATACCTTGTAAGGTGCATGTATACAAGGTGAGGTGGCACATTTTGCTGCCAGCCAGACCAGCCAGAAACAACGGGGCAAACCCCTTCACTTTTATGATAAGTGTAACTGGGTTAATAGATGTTAAATTTGCATCGGGGATAAAGAAAATTATATTTGGTTTTACCCGTACACCAATGTGTGTAAAGCACTGTATACTCAGTGCTTTCCCCGAGTCCTGTGAAAAAAATCACAGGCATATTACTCGGGTGGGATTCAAACCCACGACCTTTGCCATTCTAGAGCAGATGTCTTACCAACTAGCCACCGAGATTGCCCGGTAACTAGAGGCAGTTCGAATCCTATATTTTAGCAGCGGGGACGGCAACAATTGTTAAATTTGTGTCGGGGATAAAGAATATTATATTTGGTTGGCGCAGATGTAACTGGGTTCTTTTACTTGCATTACACAACACACAGGACCAATGGCTTTACATCCCATCCGAAGGACGAAGTAATTATGGTTAAGTGCCTTGCTTAAGGACACGACACAAGTGTCAAGACCGGGACTCGAACCCACACTCTGCTAATCAGAAACACCACAAATAAAATGACAATTTTACACCATTTTAACGTGAGGTTAGAGACTTGTAATTTTTTCCCCCACTTTCATGAGGACTCTATCTATTGAAAAAAGGGTGCATCACAAAACTTAACTTGACCTTGAAGACTCTCTTTAATTATGTGTAGGCATTTAGTGTTACATGTATGCATTGGGTCATGTTAAAATGCACTATCCAACTGACAAAATGATATCAAAGTCAGCATTTGCCGCAAAAAGAGTTTCCCAAAGTTGCCCCACTTTGATTTGTACAGTTAGAGAATAGCTGTATAACAACATAGTCTTTGAAGCTCAAATTTATAAATTATCATCAATATGGAGAAATTTTCAAAAAACACTTTTCATAAACATAAGGTTGATTCCATGGCAATTGATAATACACCACAACATTTTTAGGCTATACATGTTAACTTGCATTGTTTTGAGGT
>JAJGQC010000542.1:0-25000 GCA_021014325.1 Plazaster borealis
AAGCTGGTTGTAGTCATATTCATCAAAACCACATTTAATTAAAAACAAAAATACAAAAACCTACACTTAGCATCAGATTTATAAAACAATGAGAGAATATTTATTGTAACTGCTCCAGTCAATCATCCATCATATTAACATCTTCAAGAAATATTATTTCATTTCATGCCCTTGATGAGCCTCAACCCCTGATCCAATACTCACCAAGCTTGATTTAAAATTAAATTTATTTTTACTTCTAATGCTAGTTCACCCCAAACAAGGCTAAAAGAAGAAAACATTTAAGATGAAATTAACTCAGGGGAGCTGAAGGTAGGAATTGATATTCCTCTTAAAACAGTCTAGATTGTAGGTTGGAGGGAAACATGCACCAGGCAAGGAGTTCCAAAGAGATGCAGTAGGCCTACGTGGAACAAAGCTGTTGGAATGGCTCTTTGTTCTACATCTCAGCAAAGCAAGATTGTATGGGTGAGAACAAGCAGAAAGCCTGGTTTCACACTCGAACATCCTGATAGTAGGAACCAAGTCAGACACACTGGTGGCACATTTACCGTGAAAATATATGTAGAAAAGACAGAGGCTGGCCACTTCAAATCAGCAAGTTAGTTTCTTTCAATAATCAGCACCTATCAAGGAAACTAACACGTCCCTCAGAAGGGTTCAATTCTATCAAAGTCGAATTGTCTTGACATTGGTTATTAGGTCGATGTCAATCAGGCATGATACTCTTCCATATTGAGTCTAGACTTGTGCGACTTTTAGACTGTTTGAAAGCGTAATAATGAGGGAAAATCTGTAAAAATAGTTGTACATTTTCAATTCCTGGGGTTCCGTTTCGCGTCGGGTCATGCGACGTTCAACGTCTGTGCGTACGAGTACATACCAATAGATTTTACATTAAGTACCTGTTGATTGCGTTACATTAAATTAGCGCCGCGCGTTTGTTTAAACACTTCTCACTGTATTTATATTACACGTTTATACATGGCCACGTGATCTCCTCTCAACCAATCAGAATGTATAAACTGTCCTGGGTATTTATGAATATGTAATACAGCAAGCAAGGAACTTCCGACTGTGTACGTAAAAACAAAAATGGCATAGTGAAGCACTGAGTAGAGCCAGATTATTAATTTTTTGAAAAGAAAAAAACGGTAGCTATATTGGTAGTTCATTGGGCAAACTCATAATCATAACCTCTGGAAAAAAATATCTTCGAGAGAAAGGACAAATCAAACTAAGGTTGTAGATATGGTGGTCTGCTCTGAACCCATTTACATGTCCGCAGCCTTACATAGCGTGGTGTGTCGTGGTTAAAAGCTCCGAACTCCGGTCTTTCTGATCAGCAGAGTGTGGGTTCGAGTCCTGGTCGTGGCACTTGTGTCCTTGAGCAAGATACTTTACCATAAATGCTTTGTCCTTCGGATGGGAAATTAATCCTGTGTACGAAGACTGTTAGTGCTCAGAAAAGAACCCAGAACACATTATCGTGGAAGAGTGAACCCCGGTGTTTCTGGTTCACATAGCAAACACCCTTGTTTACAGGTTTCCTCAAGCTTGCAAGCTACAGTGACTTAGTTCACTATGGACCATCCTTAGTTCCATTACCAGAAATTTATAATAATGATAATAATAATAATCCCAACTCTTCTGTTTCTTCCTCCATGGTTTAAATGACATAAAGTTTTTCAAACCTTTTTTTTGGTCAAAGGTCAAAGCCGAATACCATGCCTGGTCAATTATGCATCAGTACAGTGTGTAATAGACTGGTCTCCGAATTAAAAAAAGAGTCAGAAACTCTTTACAATCTGTACAAAAACAAATTGAATTACTTGACTGCTCTTCTATGTCAGCCGTTTCCTCCACGATGAACTCATAAGACTTTGTAACGTCCCTTGTTGATGGGTTGGTAAGAGTTTTGCTGTTGTCATAGAAAAAGAAGAAAAATTAGTGTCAACAAATTTAAAGATCAGCATTTAACGAAATAAACATTATTGTTCTTTTGTTATAGAAAGGTAAAACGAGTGTGTAATGATGACATCTAATTGAGTAAAACTAAATAAAAATTGTTTCATAATGTAAAAATAAACACATTTTGATCAGTGTCACGCTTGGCAAAAATGCAGAGTTTCTCGAAAAGCCCATAAGCGCCTAGAAATCAAAACAGCACTGTGATGTCACACTACAGACTCGATCCAAAGCAGAAAAAGAAAAATGCACAGCAACAAAGATAAGCAACCTTCATCTAGTGCATGTTGTGACGTATTTTTTATTATCTATTATTCAATTTCTACCAATATATATATATGTATATTTTTTTTTTAACTAGTTCATCTTTTAGCTTACTGTGTATTTGGCTGGTCCAGATGTAATTTTTGTAAAATTGTTTAACTATCGTTGTTTTTAATTAAGTTTGTTTAATCCATTTGCTTATATTCAGCGCCTTGAGGCGGAGCCGATCTGCAACTGTTTGCGTTTTTTAAATTTCTTTTTATTATTATTATTATTATTTTACGTCACAACACGGGCTGGTTTTACGCTGGCTCTAAACCAATCAAAAGGCAGAATCTTTGTAAGGAGTGCTATAATACTGGATACGTGTGCAGTTACAGCTTACAACACTCCTAGTGAAACACTGGGTACAAGTGTTGGCAGACAACCTTCTTAAAAGGCCCTGTACACTATTGGTAAGATCGAAAAACACAAATGTTCACAGATTCACACATAACTTACGTGATTTAAAGTAAGTAATGGTAGAAAGGGTTCCTTAAAATATTTCTGCCTAAAATGCTATCGTTTCTGAGAAATGAGTAAAACAATAGTTTTTATCACGCAATGCTTGAAAAAACAGAAAACACATAAGGTCTCTTTTCACAATTTTCTCGTGACCTCGATGACCAATTGAGCTCAAACTTTCACAGGTTTGTTTGTGCCTGCATATGTTGAATCACACAAAATGTGGACACTGATTTTGAGCTGTTACCAAAAGTGTACAATACCTTTAAACAAAAATTATTTTCAAATTTGTTACTTACAAGTCTAACAAGCTCTTCCCTGATGAGTCTAGTAATTTCAGCCTTTGCCTTCTGCACTGAAAGTTCATTTGAACCTAGGAAAAAAAACAAGAAACAACACTTTTGATAAAGCTAAAGAGAAAAGAACATATCTAGCAATTTATCCAGCAGGGAAAAAATCTACATGTGAGTTAGATACAATAAAACAAAAAAACTATTTCATAATCTACCACCGATGTCTTTCAATCACTCAAATACAGTCGACTCTCGTTATAACAAGATCGCTGGGACTGGCCAAATTACCTCTTTATAACAAGAACATTGTTTTAAGAGGACAGCAAAACAAAAGAAACACAATGCAGAAATGAGATTCAGGACTTCAGAATGTACTCTTTATAAGCAGAACCTCTTTATAACAGTGCTCTTTTATAACGAGGGTCGACTGTACCAGCCATTTGCAAATTTGATTTGAATAATGTCTGGTACAATGACTTGCTTAGTCACAAGTTACCGCTTAAATCTGAATTCCTCAGACTATAGAGACAGTTGCTATGTCAAATAGTTTGGGGCAAGCTTTTGTATAGCAACCTCCAGATGAGCAAACCCTGGTACCACTGTGCCAAACACATTCATTCAGAATTGTGTATGGGTATTCACCGTCTCTTACGTAACTACGCAAAAGTTTGCCCCGAATCATTAGACATAGCAACTGTCTCTACAGTCGGAGGATTTAAAATTTAAGTGGTAAACTAAGACTAAGCAAGTCATTGTACCAGACATGTTCTAATCTAACTCACAAATGGGTTAAATACATAGTGCATAAGCCCCTTCATATCTCACTGACCATCAAAGAACCTGTCAGAAATCTGTGTTCCTGTTCCCAAACTTCAATATTTCGCATTTAAAGAACCAAACACAGTTGGAGGGATCGTGCCTTTTCTATCGCAGCACGAAGGATGTGGAATCATCTTCCTCAGAACATCAAGCAATCTAGCCAATTTCAAAACTTTGCTTAAATCTCACCTTTTTTCAAAAGCCTACTGTACGGCGCTATGAGCAACGACTGTTGGATTGGCGCCTTATAAATTTAACGATTGATTGATTGATTGATTGATTGAATAATATTAATAATTGATTGAACTTTCCTGGGGTTTTTTATAATTTTAAATTCTACAACTTACTCTCAATAGCTAGATAGAGTTTTCTCTCGCCCTCTGCCTCCTTAGGCTCTTTCCCAGGAAGGAAATAGGTTCCTCTGATTGTGATACCCGCCTCACTGTATTCCTGGATCTGAGCAAGATTCTCCTGCAGGGATAAGATGAGGGATACAACGTGATACATAATAGATTATAATCGAAACAACTTCAGATTTTTCTCAATTTTTTGCTGACAGCCAGACAGAATAAAAATAAAAATAATACTGGGTTCTTATATCGTGCTTTATCACACCCCTAGGGGCGTATCAAGGCACTCAGTATTTTTTCCTGCAAGGTAAGCGGAGCTACGTTGAAGTACGAGACCTATTCCTGTATAGCACCATGTAATGGTTTACAAGGTGCTGTGGCGCAATATGCTGCCGATCAAACCAGGAACACCGGGGCGAACCCCTTCTCTTTACGATAAGTGCACTGGGTTATTTTACGTGCACTACACAACACACGGGACCTACGGCTTTACGTCCTAGCTGAAGGATGAAGCAATAATGGTTAAGTGTCTTGCTTAAGGACACAAGTGTCACGACCGAGACTCAAACCCACTCTCTGCTGATCAAAAACACCAGCCGTCGATTTCACCAAACTCTTCCTAACTTAGGATTAATCTTAGGACTTAGGACGAGTCCCAGCCTTGCACTGTAACATGTAAACCTTAAGATTAATCCTAAGTTAGGACGAGTTACTCGTCCTAACTCGAGATAGGATTAATCCTAGCGTTTCGTGAAAACGTCGGCAGAGCTTGAGTCCGGTGTTCTTATCCGCTCGGCCACGACACGCCAAAAATTAGATGATACATAATAGATACATACATGTAATAGATGATTATCAAAACATTTTGAAAATTCAGTTTCGGTCAAGATGGTATTGCGATACCAATCGTCCTGAGAAGTATACCGTGTAAAACTACAATATATTCATATTATTAACCACTTCACGTCGGTTGACGTTTTTATCCGGTTTTACCGGCCGGATGGAACAGTAAGTCGCATTTTGCCCGCTTAGCAGACCCAAACACTCGCTGTGGATCCATACACTGTTACATACATACACTCATGTACTGTATACATAACTGTACATGTAAATGTGTACATGTGTACATAACTATTCGTCGTCGGGCCTTGATCCTTCTGTACTTTTTAGAAATTTAAAGGCAGAGCTCATTACGCTTATGTCACTAAATAACATATTCTCATTGGTTTTTTTGGTTGACCTAGTAACTACTTGCTGCAATGCCAATCACAGACCCCACAAAGTTGTTCTTTGTTCAACTTGGACCCCTGCAGAGAAATTCTTAAGAAAAAGGGAATAATAGAACAACTGTGCAAGTCTCGCACATATCAAAAACGAGAACAAAAATCGAATGAAGACTATATTTGTGCCGGGCAAAGGGACAGCGCAAGACAGCCTTGATCAAGGTATACAATCCCTGGGGATTGTGTAACCTTTGCCATTATCGCTAATAAATTACAGGTAAATTACCTTGGATGTGACTTTCCATCTTGCCGTCTGTGGGAAGTCGTTGATCTCAAGTTCTTCTTCGTACTTTCGGAAGACTTGTTTCTCTTTTTCCACCACAATCTCTTCATCCACACCTTTAGGGATGTAATTCAGTTTGGCATTCAACTTCTCAGCAAGCTGCTCAGCTATCGTACGACCCTGTCAGAATCAAAGTAATCCAAACTTATTGAAAATTTCTTGTTTACAAAACAAACATTTATGAATTTGATTTAACTATTTATCCTTTAAGGGTCAAATTCAGGGCTCGAATTTGGGAGAAAAATCCACAAGACCACAAAGCTTGTAGCTCAAAATGTTTACTGGACCAGAAATGTTTGTACAAGACCAGAATCAAATTGTGAAAAAACTTCCGAGTCCAGACACCATGCATTTAACTGATTGTATTTGAACAATAATTGCACTAAGACATGTAAAAGAAGATTAATCTCATGTATACTTCATTACCCAATAGAAGTGAAAGGTATTTATCAGACTCAAAGTCAACATTTGAACATAATTTGTTTCCGTTCAAGATATTACACAGTGAGGTATATGTATTGCTATTCAACTGAAAAACACAAGAAAGCCAAACTTGTCTGATCATAATAATAATAATAACAGTGAATTTACATGGCGCACAGTATCTGGAGAACCATTCAAAGGCGCCGGTCGCTAGCAAATCACTGTGATTCAAACAAAATATTGAAAAGATGGGTCTTAAGATGGCGTTTGAATGATGACAGATCAGTTGTGTCCCTTAACTCGTCTGGCAAGGAACTCCAGAGACGCAGTGCACAACTAGAAAAGGCCCGGTCCCCGTAGCTTGCCAGGCGAGTTTTGGGAACTTATGTGATGAAGAAAATCTGAGGCCTGGTCGCAGGTTGCTGGCCCGACACTAAAACCTGCGATCCAGTGTAAATTCGAACCCTGAAACTGGTCCACATAAGAAACTTGATGAGGTGCTTTATACCACCATCAAGTAGTTATTATACTGACTAAAGGAAAGAAATTCTGTCAACCAGACACTGCAGGTTTCTAAAGGAACATTTAAAGGGGCACATCACTTCAAATCTCTCAAAATTTTGCTGGTTGGAATTGCTCCTTATCCTTTTCAAGAGTTGTTCATGCACAAAACACCTACAGTGTGTTGTAATCAAGGAGTAGTGATTAAACAAAACATAAATTTGCCTCTTGAAATACAACAAGCGGACCATATGGTCTTTTATTTTGTGGACTTCAAAATTTGGTTCTACAAAACAGCGGACCGTGTTCTAATGAAATTACACAAAAACCTCACAATTTCAAGGGATATTTAAAGGGACACGTTGCCTTGGATCGGGCGTGTTGGTCAATGAAAAGCGTTTGTAACCGTTTTTGTAAAATGCATATGGTTAGAAAGGTGTTTTAAAAGTAGAATACAATGATCCACACAAGTATGCTACAAAATTGCGTGGTTTTCCTTTTACTTTGCGAACTAACACGGTCCGCCATTTTGTGGAGTCAAAATGTTGACTCTACAAAATGGCGTGCCGTGTTAGTTTACGATGTAAAAGGAAAACCCCGCAATTTCGAGGCATATTTGTGTGGATCATTGTATTCTACTTTTAAAACATCATTCTAACCATATGCATTTCATAACAAACGGTTTCAAACGCTTTTCACAGACCAACTCGCCCGATCCAAGGCAACGTGTCCCTTTAATGTGAATCATTTCTTTTAAAATATCTTTCCAACCATATTCATTTCAAAACAAACGCTTCTTATAGCCCAAAGTGCCCAATCTGAAGGCAACGAGTCCCTTTAAAAGAAGGGTCATAGATTGGTAAATACTCCAACAATTAATGACCATAAAAACTTACTTGGTGAAAAGCACTGCAGCTGTTGATAGTATAAACTATTTTGAGAAAGGATTCCCTTCGAAGAATGGTTTGGATAATTTTACACCCAAAAATATTTGAATCTTAGAATGAATCGATTCTCAGATTTCTTAGGGATGGCGTCCGTTCGCAAATGCCGTGTCCAGAGATGCTGCTGGTACCTGCTGTTACCTCGCCAAGGATGGATTTGACGTTCTTGTGAAAACAACATGACTGTATTTTGCTGTTTTCTCAGCAAAAAGACACTTTACTCAGCTGAAACTTTCACATCAGACCTATATTGTATCTTTCTTTGATAATTTTACCTGTAAATCAGCATTACGTTGACAAAAACCAATCTATGACCCTACCTAAACCGAACCCCTCCTCCCTCTACAAAATTGTGTACTTACAGAGACCGCTTGTGCAACCAGTGAGTTTCCCTGCATGACGGCTTGTGCAGCCTGCTGGACCACACTGACTTGCTTGACATTCTCTAGATTACGATTAATCCTCTCGGCCATCTTCTTAGCTAACTGAAGATTAGCTTGGTTTATATTGGTTGTGTCTACTGGCTTAACCAACGTCGGGTTAGGCAAGGAAACTGAGATCTCATCGGCTGATACCTCCTTGACGCGACGTTTAGAAGCGAACATGTTCTCAATCTTGTCATCAATCTGCAATTTGTTGATTTAAAAAAAGTAAGAAATGTTATTTTATAGTAGTGAAATCCAATGGAAAATTTGACTAATTCGTTGCATCAGTGCAAAAACATTGTATCTCGGATTTGCAAAAATGTTGTATTTCGCACGACAATGCTCCGTGCAAAAGCATTGCAGCTTGGCGCGTACTTTTTCTGTGTGTACATCCGGGGCTATTATAGGCAAGATACATTTTGACAAATTTCAAACTTGCGGGTAATGTAAGTGCTATTTTAGGAGATGCAACATTTTTGCACTGACATGAAATTTGTTGAAAAGTAATGTTATACCAAAACACAAGTCAAATTTGTACTACAAAATTAGTGCTAAGGATGAACAGCTGAAATGTTCATTCTGCAGAAACAGTCCTAGATGTAACAACAAATAGTATGTCATCAACAGAGAAGGCACAATGGAGAATATTCAATCAGGCCACATCCAACAGATGTTAACGATAAGAAGTAACTGTAACTAGTAAATTTGTTTAAAGAGCCGGTGTGGTCTCCATGTTTCAAACAGTATACTCTGATCGTCTTCAGGAGAAGAAGACGTGCAGAGTAAACTGTTCGAAACGTTGAGACTACACCGGCTCTTTTCAGAGCCAGCACTCCTTCCAAAAGAGATTTACACAAGGTTGTACCTGCAAGTTTACTAGTTATAGTGACTTCATATTTTCCACACCATGCAAAGCTTCAAACATCACTTCGATGTTAACGATGCTGAATCTTAACCAATATGAGAGAAACATCTTCATTGGAAACATTTCTTACATCCATTCCAGCTTCTTCTTCATCCGAGTCTTGCAGTCCAAGAGCAGCCTTCTGGAGTTTCTTCTTCTCATTAGCCAATTCTCGTTCCGTGTCGTCAAACTTGAACCCCTTCCCACTGAAGCCGCTGTTACGCATCACCTTCTTCCCTTCCTGATGATGAGACATGACAAAGTTTTTCTACTTAAACCATCTCAAGTTTTCGAAGAAGCATTCAATGAATTTGAACTTAAAGGGGGCTGTGTCGTCATGATCAAAGCAGGCCTGTGGCATATCATTTCTATAGACCTTATGCACATGTCATTTCATCAGGGCGCCCTCGCCTAGAGGTTAAAAGGAAGTTGTCAAACCTCTGCGCCGCGCATGCAAATCTGTGCATTTCGATTGTTTCATCATTGTTTTACCTCTAAGATGGCGGCTGGATGACGTCAACGCATAAGATCTATGGAGAGTGCGCAAGCATGCAGTAGCTGGGTGAAAGTTCATTAATTCCATGTACAGCCATAGGCCAGGGCCCAATTTCATAGAGCTGCTTAAGCACAAAAAGTAACTAAGCACAACAAAATTATGCTTACCAGACTAAGGTTACCAGCCAAACTACCATGTCACATGTACAATTTGTGACTGGTATCCTGCTCATTTCTGCTAAGCAGAAAATTTGTAAGCAATATTTTCTGCTTAAGCAGCTCTATGAAAATGGGCCCTGCTTTGATCATGACAACACAGCCCCTTTAATAACTTCATTTATGACAAGTACTTTTTTTAAACACATATTAACGCTTGTGAAATTTGATCCCCAGCCGTGACACTTGTGTCCTTAAGCAAGACACTTAACCATTGCTTCGTCCTTCGGATGGGACGTAAAGCCGTTGGTCCCGTGTATTGTGTAATGCACGTAAAAGAACCCAGTGCACTTATCGAAAAGAGAAGGGGTTCGCCCCGGTGTTCCTGGTTGTGGTTGCTGAATGCGCCGTAGCACCTTGTAAAAAACATTATAAGGTGCTACATAATTGGGTCTCATAATTCATAACTTCAATAACCCATCTTTCTGTTTAAAAAGTATATACTAAGCGCCTTGAGTACCTTGTTTGGTAGATACGTGCGCTATATAAGACTTCGATATTATTATTATTATTATTATTAAAATATTACTTGCCTTAATCAGGTAACAGTAATAAGGTTGGATATGCAAATTTTTCTCCAAGAAGACATAATTTCAAAAGCCAACAAGCCACACTGATAAAAATGGTATTCTTTAAATAAGAAACAAATCTTATTTCAAGAACAAATGTCTTGTGTCACTACCAAGAAAGATTTTCTGTTAAGATTTTTGGAAGTGACACAAGAGAAAAGTTTTTGTAAAATAAGATTTTTCCTTATTTCAAGAATACCATTTTTAGCAGTGCACTATAAAAAAGTGGCGATCAACATAAACTCAGCAAGCATTACGATTGGATTGACTTACAGCTTTCTGTTGGTCACAGTACTCAGTCCACATTGCCATCAGATCATCTGGTGGTTTCTGTTCACTCAGCTCCAATGCTTTGATGAGATCACCACAGTATTTCTGCTGATCGGGCATGATGAATGTGAATGCAAAACCTTTATTACCAGCACGACCCGTCCGGCTGTGGATACAAACCGAAATTACAATCAAACATTCAAATCACCTCCTCAGTTGTGCAACTGTTTTATTTAAGTGTCTACTACCAACTCCTAACAACACCATGAACCAATTTCATAGTGCTGCTTAACGGTAAGCAAATTTTTGTGCTTACTGTTGCAGACAAATTTGCTTAAGTGTAAGCGCATTTCACAGGTTAGCAAGAAAATTAGGCGGACAGCTTGCGCGTTCACCCTGGCTTTGCATTGTTATGTCCTTCATTTTCATACAGTAAGCACCGGAAGGTTAGCATTCGTGTGCTTCAGTTAGCGGCACTATGAAATGGAAACTCGTACAGAAAGCTCAAAATCAGCTGTTAAGCAGCTCTATGAAATTGGGCCCAGATCTGTTGCTGCTAGTTGAGTCAATTTATTCAATGACCTCCCTGTGACACTCAAACACCATATGCCTCCCATTCTAGCCAGTTTTAAACTACAGTCTTACAAGAATTCGAGATTTTAATGTATGGTACATGTAGGGCTTGTATTGTTTTTTACTGTCTATGTAGGCGAGTGGAGAGCAATTTTTAACATGTTTCTCTATCCACTTCTTCTGGCTGGCCCAAATTTTTTGTTTTGAATCGCCTATGCAGTTATCTTTTGACTGTAAAGTATCGATTTTATCAACCTTACCTCACTGTCTATTAATTTTGTATATTTTCTGTAATATTTTTGTACGTGTAATGTCTCGTACAATTTTTTTAGTTTTATATCAATGATCGTCGTTTGTAATTGCTGGGCACCTTTGAAAAACAGTGTTTGGTTTCCCAGGATAACCAAGAAATAAATAAAGAAAGAAATATGTAAAGAAAATCCAGATAGGAAAGCTACTACCTCTGTAAAATATAAACTAGACCAGCCACCACTAAATATGAAATAGGTTTGTACCATATAAACTCTAAATGCATTGATTTTTAAGTTCTCTTCCATAAACACATTTCAGATAGTACAAATAAGACCCACTTGACCGTCACACAGTGTGAACATAAATACTGAATGTTGAAGCGCCTTGAGCATCACTGAGTGATGGATATGAGCGCTATATAAGAAGCCATGATTATTCTTTTAGTGTAAAATCGGCCATCTATACGGGCGAATCAATCTTTTCTTTAAACACGTAACTTTGCGTGACATGTAAATACCTCATGCGGCCCACTGGAGTTTTATCAAATTCCTTGCATGATTGGTCAGTGAACCACTTGGCTGCGTAGAAAAGTTAGAAAGCTTGACGCTGCTCAAAGCAAAAACCCAAGTTGCCCGTAAAGATGGCGTCCATCGGGAACTATCTACTGGCAATTTATACCTTTTCTCTTTTTTTAATGCAATTTTGCCCCACTCTTGGTAAGGGGCTACACAAAAAAAAATATTTAAGATGAAAATAACTCAGGCGAGCTGAAGGTAGGAATTGATTTTCCTCTTTAAACAGTCTAGATTGTAGGATGCAGGAATAAACATGGAATAAAGCTGTTGGAATGGCTCTTTGTTCTACATCTCAGCAAAGCAAGAGTGTATGAGTGAGAAGAAGCAGAAAGCATGGTTTCTCGCTCAAACATCCTGATAGGAGGAACCAGGTCGGACACACTGGTGGCACATTTACCATGAAAATATCTGTAGAAAAGACAGGGACTGGCTACGGACCTACGGTGGGAAAAGATGTTGTATCGTTGATCCCAACCCTTCACCAACAAGATAAACAATATGCTTCTGCACTCTATCTGATAAAGATAAATGACAGGCAGAAGCTCCAGCCCAAATGTGACAACAGTACTCCATCAGGGGATGTACATTAATTTTATACAGGTAGATAAATTGAACGAACATACCCAACTCTGTGTACATAATCTTCATAGTGATTAGGACAGTCGTAGTTGATGACTAATATCAGCTGCTTAACATCCAGACCACGGGCAGCAACAGAAGTAGCAACCAGCAGCGGCACATTACCAACTTTGAAATCCTAAACAAGTTACAACACACAAACAAATCATTATATTGAAGTTGATAATTATAACCATATTGCTTAAAGGCAATATTCATCAATACCTGGGACAGTTTATCCATTCTGATTGGTCGAGAGGAGATCACGTGGCCATTTTTAAACATGCAATATACACACGGTGGGGAGTGTTTAAACATTGCTGTGGAAATTGAGTCAAAAGAGGGCGCTATCAGATGAATGCGCGGAGCGCACAAATTTCACAGCCTAATTTAAGCTGGTGGGTCACATACCTTGCGCGCGCAAGTTTCAAACTTACACGCGATAATTTGACACTCATGTGTCTATATTTAGTCTGTCAGTTTGTTTTTCTCACTTTTATCTGCTCTTCAACCATTGTTTACGAGCTAGGTCATGTATTTTGTCACATCCGGTTAAAGGTCGCTAGTGTAGCGCCCTCATGTGTCTATATTTAGTCCGTCAGTTTGTTTCACCATCGCTCGGTTAGTTTACTTACGTCAAATAATCCAAGTGCGGACACCGGTAAGATATACCCATTGGAATGTTACCTATGGTCTCGGTTAAATATTAATCCAATGCAAATAATAATAATAATAATAATAACTAGTTCTTATATAGCGCATTTTACAATAATGTATCAATGCGCTTTACATTAGTGCCCTGGTCATTGGGCCAATAACATTCCTTTAATCTTTCTCAGCTCCCTGGGGAGTATACAGTCCCGGGCTGCCGTGGTGCCCCGAAGGCTTTTTCAAACACAATATCAACCTCTACCCTCCCAAGGACCCTCTATACCCCTGGGTGAAGAGAAGTAAAGTATCTTGCTCAAGGATACAAGTGTCATGACGGGGATTCGAACCCACACCCCGATGACTTAACCATCGAAACTTGAATTCGATGCTCAAACCAGTCGGCCACATGACACCCCAAACGCGGCTTTAGATGACATTAAATGCCCACCTGTATAATGGAGTCTCTATCATACTGATCGATCCCTCCATGGAGAGCCAGACAGGGATAAGATGCTTTCATTAGGTCCTTTAGGAGCAGATCAGCGGACTCCTGTCTCTCTACAAACACCAAGACGCTTCCCTTCTCCTGATACATCCCAAGAAGCTCCAACAACTTGAGGAATTTCTGCTCCTCTTCTACGATCAACTGGAAGAGGAAAAGAGGAGGAAAAGATTTCAATTTTATTTTTCGTCTCTTCTGTTCATCTTCAGATGCCTATCCCTTCCCCAGCAGTGAGTGCCGCTGTCTTAACTAGTGGTCAGCTGGTCACTGGACTCAGCCACTCGTCCTAGAGGGGGGTGTCAATCAACATGGGTCAGTAATTTGGTTAGGAGGGCATTGGACAAAACTCTGCTAGCATCCTTTGTGTACAAAATCGGTATGTCAATTGTCAATGGTAGATGAAACCAAATGATAAAACTTCATTAATTAAGCCAACAAATACACTTAAATTAACCCAGGCAATACCTGGACATGTTAACAATACACTTAGGTAAAAGAATCGTTGAAAAAATGAAAACAAGCTTTTTTCAAGAGGTTATTAAGGGGCTGTGTCGTCATGATCAAAGCAAGTCTGTGGTTGTACATGGAATTATGAACTCTCACCAAGATACTGCACGCACGCACCCTCCCCCCATATCAAATCTATGAAGAGAATGCACGCACGCGTAACTGGGGGAGAGTTCATAATTCCATGTAAAGCCACGAGCTTGCTTTGATCATGACAACACAGTCCCTTTAACCTTTTCAAAAAGCTATTTTCAACGATTCCATGTACAGCAACAAGCCTGCTTTGATCATGATGACACAGTCCCTTTAACCTCTTCAAAAAGCTATTTTCAACAATTCCATGTAAAGCCACAGACCTGCTTAAATTGATCATGACGACACAGTCCCTTTAACCTCTTCAAAAAGCTATTTTCAACAATTCCATGTACAGCCACAAGCCTGCTTTGATCATGACGACACAGTCCCTTTAACCTCTTCAAAAAAGCTATTTTCAACGATTCCATGTAAAGCCACAGACCTGCTTAAATTGATCATGACGACACAGTCCCTTTAACCTCTTCAAAAAGCTTTTTTCAACGATTCCATGTACAGCCACAGACCTGCTTTGATCATGACGACTCAGTCCCTTTAACCTCTTCAAAAAGCTTTTTTCAACGATTCCATGTACAGCCACAAGCCTGCTTTGATCATGACGACACAGTCCCTTTAACCTCTTCAAAAAGCTTTTTTCAATGATTCCATGTACAGCCACAAGCCTGCTTTGATCATGACGACTCAGTCCCTTTAACCTCTTCAAAAAGCTATTTTCAACGATTCCATGTACAGCCACAGACCTGCTTTGATCATGACGACACAGTCCCTTTAACCTCTTCAAAAAGCTTTTTTCAACGATTCCATGTACAGCCACAAGCCTGCTTTGATCATGACGACTCAGTCCCTTTAACCTCTTCAAAAAGCTTTTTTCAACGATTCCATGTACAGCGACAGACCTGCTTTGATCATGACAACACAGTCCCTTTAACCTTTTCAAAAAGCTTTTTTCAACGATTCCATGTACAGCCACAAGCCTGCTTTGATCATGACGACACAGTCCCTTTAACCTTTACAAGAAGCTATTTTCAACGATTCCATGTACAGCCACAAGCCTGCTTTGATCATGACTACACAGTCCCTTTAACCTCTTCAAAAAGCTTTTTTCAACAATTCCATGTACAGCCACAAGCCTGCTTTGATCATGACGACACAGTCCCGTTAACCTCTTCAAAAAGCTTTTTTCAACGATTCCATGTACAGCCACAAGCCTGCTTTGATAATGATGACACAGTCCCTTTAACCTTTACAAGAAGCTATTTTCAACGATTCCATGTACAGCCACAAGCCTGCTTTGATCATGACGACACAGTCCCTTTAACCTCTTCAAAAAGCTTTTTTCAACAATTCCATGTACAGCCACAAGCCTGCTTTGATAATGACATCTCAGTCAACGTACTGCAGGGGGGGGGGGGGGTGTGCAACCAAACAGGGCCCAATTTCATAAACCCGTTAAGCAGAAATTACTGCTTATAAAATTTCTTTGCTAAGCAAAAAAATGAGCGGGGCACCAGTCGCAACAATGTAAACTTTATAGAATCTGGGCTGGTAACCTGTTTCTGTTAAGCAGTATTTTTCTGTGCTTAGCAAGTTTTTGTGCTTACAGGCTTAATGAAATTGGGCCCAGGTCCCTTGTACAGGGTTTGAAATCATAAATCTTGACTTCATCTATTGAAATCACTTTAACATACCACTTGTTGCTCAATGTCCGAACACACGACGCTACGACCGCCGACGGTCACTTCAATTGGTTTGGTCAAAATGCGACGAGCCAACGCCTCCATGGCACGAGGAAAGGTTGCTGAGAAGAGAACGGTCTGTCGATCTGGTCGGATACTATCAATAATCTTCATCACCTTGGTAACAAAACATCAACAAATCATACGATTTTAATACATAATAAAGTTATGTTAATCCGGAGGTCTAGTCAATTTTTCTTTGTTCAACCCCAAATCATTTCAAATTTACCCAGTCAGTTTCCCTTGTGGTTTATTATTTGATATCTGAAATAAAAATTTGCATCCCCTTAAGGTGATCCCCTGGCTGCTGCTTCCCAGGTTGTATCGTAAACTTGGGTGTGATCCCTGGCTACACGGCAGTTAACGGTTGTATGGCTTCTGACTGGCACCCTCGAATGAAGATATTGACAAAATAGGAAGACTGCCAATATAGGGCTAGATAGATAGCTCAGTTGGTAGAGCGCCAGCACGTTAATCCGGAGGTCGTTGGTTCAAATCCCGCTCTAGTCAATTTTTCTTTGTTCAACCCCAAAACATAATAAAGTTATTAGGGATACTATAGAATTGTTGTACACATTTTTAATCTGAAAGTTTGTATGAGATTCAAGGCTCGAAATTAATAATAATAATAATTAACAACATTTATTAGGCGCTTAATACGGATGTTTCTAAGCGCACCATTGTCTGACTACAAATTTTTTCCTGCAAGGTATGTGGAGCTACGTTTGAAGTATGAGGCCTATTCATTTATAGCACCATGCAATGGTTTACAAGGTGCTGTGGTGCAATATATGCTGCCGATCAGACCAGGAACACCGGGGCGAACCCCTTCTCTTTACGATAAGTGCACTGGGTTCTTTTACGGACATTACACAACACACGGAACCAACGGCTTTACGTCCCATCCGAAGGACGAAGCAATAATGGTTAAGTGTCTTGCTTAAGGACACAAGTGTCACGACTGGGACTCGAACCCACACTCTGCTGAACAGAAACACCAGAGCTTGAGTCCGGTGCTCTTATCCACTCGGCCACGACACGCCACAAAATTAACACTGGACCACAGGCCCGAGGCCAGTGTTTTTAGCCAGTCAACTTACGATCGGAAGAGTCTAGCGGTCTTGTATCTGTAATTAATACCTCACCCCATCTTTAATTTAAAAAAAAATTATGTTCAAATGTTGACTTTGAGTCCGATAAATATCTTTCAATTCTGTTGAGTATGAAAGTTTTACCCATAAGACAAATGTTGATTTACTCCCCATGCCTGCATGCTCCTCTTCTATTCATTCATTTTTTGCTCAACTAGTTGCCCTCCTGATCATGTTCTGTTAGTTGTTTTTGTATAATTATTGTGTGCTTTTTGCTTGAATAATTATTGTGGGGTTTTGGGGGGGGTTTAATTGGTTCGTTGTGTTATCGTTTTACTTTTGCTGTGCTTTTTGATGTACTTGTATTTGTTGAGGTCAAATAAATAATAATAACAATAATAATAATAAATGAGATAAATCTTCTCTTAGTGCTCGTTCAAATAAAACACAGTTTAATTGTGACACTGTGTAGATAGTGATTTTCTCATTTTGATTCTGGTCTTGTGAGAAACTTTCTGATACAGTAAAAGTTTTGAGCTACAAGTCCTATAGTCACGTGGATTGTTCCCCAAATTCAAGCCCTCAGAATAACGGTAAGGAAATGTTCGATTGTTCCAAATTTGAAAATAATCAAAAAATGAGGAAACGATTTATTAATTACCTGCGGTTCGAAACCCATGTCAAACATTCTATCAGCTTCATCTAATACAAGATACGTACATCGTCGAAGGTTTGTCACTCGACCTAGGAATTAAACATGACCAAGATGAGAGACAGAAAAGACAGGGCGAGAGAGAGAGAGAGTGGGGGAAAAACCAGAAGAAAAAGAAAATCAAATTTGTATCAAATCAAGAAATAGACATCAGTATCACGTAACCCAGAGGATGTATTATAGTTGTGTTGTTTTAAGAGTAGTTACATCAGACCTGATGCTTCTTCCTTGAAAGGGCAATGGCACCAAGGCGTTTTCTCCTTGGTAAAGGGCACCTCTATGAGGAAATAGTAAATTTCTATTGGAGCATTTCAAGGGGGCACCAAGGCAATGGCCAGGGACAATGGAGGCAATTGCATCTGTTGCCTCTGTGAAGCATCAGGCCTAGGCCCAATTTCAAAGAGCTGCTTAAGTACACAAAGTAGCTAAGCACAACAAAATGATGCTTGCCAGAATAAGGTTACCAGCCAAACTACCTCGTCACATGTACTATTTGTGACTGGTATCCTGCTCATTTCTGCTTAGCAGACAACTGTTAAGCAATATTTTCTGCTTCAGCAGCTCTCGGAAAATGGGCCCCATGCAGGCAATATGTAATCACAAACAAATACATATAGAATGATGCTCTAGTTCTCAAAATAGTTCAGTTGTTTTTACTATGTAACATCAAATATCAACCCCCATCACATCGTATTAAATCTGTATTTCCTTTGACAAATTTTTACCCAAAAATATTCAAAATCAGAGAATCCAAAGAAAATTTGAGCTTGTGGTCTTTATTGACAATAAATGACTTCACGACTCTAGTGATGTGGTTGGGTCCAGTGCTTTAACCTTTCACCTTTCAACTTTGACCTGTTAGGATAGAATTCAAAAAGAGAGATTACGTGCCTCATGTGTGATTAGCTGTTGGGGTGTGGGGGGAGGGGGTGGGGCTTGGGGGTTGTGAGAGGGGATGGAATCCTGAGATTCAAAGTTTGATAGGTGGTTAAAATTCAGCGAAATGGTACGACAAATTTGTCGCCATTATGTTCTGCTGACGAGTCTTGCCTCTAAGACAAAAGAAAAATAAATGTGTTAGTTTATAGGCCTACCTCTTAAACTTGAGTCCATCATTTCCACTTGATTAAAAATGAATTTGTTATGACAAGCTTTTCAAATTATTGGCTCTATATATTCAATTGAAAAATTACAACCCTTTTTAGAGACCATTTCTATAAAATCATCACCATATGCCCAAAAAATAATACAAAACAGGAATTCGGTTTTGTTTGAGAAACATAGATACTATGTCAACATAGGAAACATTAGAAAATGTCAGTTCAGGTCATGACCTTTACTTTCACCTTTTCGTTTGAATGGAAGTAGGTCAGATGTCCGCTATGGTCTCTAAAGTGTAAAGGGACTGCCTGTAGACTGTGTTTATGGTTGTATGTCCAACACTCGTTAACATTTTGAAGGCAATACCAAAAATGACTTCGAAACAAAACTCTTCCTCCCCCGTTAACATTTTCTTTACTTATTTCAAATGAAACATGTTCCTTTGCATACTTCATCCCAAATCTGCAAGCTTCTTTCACCCTCAACAGTTTTCTCTGTAGTTGTGAAAATCGTGACTAAAGGTCTAGAAGTCTCGTGGCGTGTCAGGGTTGAGCGATCTTTCGGACAGGACTTTAAGCCGTAGGAACCGTGTACTTTCAGGCCTGGAGGGCACGGAGGCCATGGCCTCTGCTGCCCCTGGTCTTGGCCTTGGTGCCCCTTCAATAGGCTTTAAGATTTTCCAAAGTGCCCTTTGCAAAATGAACATGGCCTTGCTCTCTCAAAGCTGAAATTCCAGGCCTGTACTACGATTGGTAGCGCATGTAAAAGAACCCAGAACACTTATCGTGGGAGAGTAGGGGTTAACCCCGGTGTTTCTAGCTTACATAGCAAAGCACCCTTGTTTACAGGTTTCCTCTGGCTTGCGAGCTACAGTGATTAAGTTTATTTCTGAGGCACCCCGGCATGACAATCGGCCCTTGGTAAAAAGTAGGAAAAACTCGAGTACAAGGGCTGACCTACATGGCGTAGACTTTAATAGACATTTGAGGCTATTTAACCACAATTTTTCACATTTTTCCAAGGGCAAAAACAAATCGGAAATCAGACGAAAGTAGGAATAATATCATGCCTAGGCATCCTTGGTTTTATTACCAGAAATATATAATAATAATAATAATAAACACTGCACAATATTGTACCAGCCCCAGCTGTTTCAGACTGACACAAGAGCAACTTTTGTCTGAGAATTTTTGTTTTCAATTTTGTAGGCCTGAGTGAATTTGAATAATCTTATGATGTTT
The DNA here is from genome assembly GCA_021014325.1 of Plazaster borealis. Lineage (NCBI taxonomy): Eukaryota > Metazoa > Echinodermata > Asteroidea > Forcipulatida > Labidiasteridae > Plazaster > Plazaster borealis. The sequence continues at coordinate 20,164 of JAJGQC010000542.1, forward strand.
GGTTTGCTTACCGTTATTAGCCCCAAGCATAAGAATAAGAATAATCTTATGTTTGCTTACCGTTATTAGCCCCAAGCATAAGAATAAGAATAATCTTATGATATTTGCTTACCGTTATTAGCCCCAAGCATGTCAATCATCCGTCCAGGTGTGCAAACAATAATCTCCGCTCCCCTCTTCAGTTCAGCAATCTAAATTGAACAGATGGTTCAAGATTGTTTATTTTTTACATCAGCATTAAAATTCAATCAAAAGGTTTTGTGTCAAAGTTACAAAATTTAAAGGGTCTGTATACGATTGGTAATGACTCTAAAAATTAATAATAATAATAATAATGAACCATTCTTGTATAGCGCATATCACATTCACAGAGAAGTCTCTATGCGCTTTAAGATGAAAAAAGAAAAAGAAAAAAAGAAAAAAAAGAAGTTATATTTATATAGGGATAAGTAAGTACAAGAAGGAAAATTTAGTTAATACAGCAAGAAAAATACTGAAGGCTACTGAAAAAATAAATGTGTTTTGAGCATTGTCTTAAATGAATTGACTGTTTCTGCTTGCTTTATGTTGTCAGGAAGACTATTCCATAATTCTGCTGCTGCTACTGCAAAAGCTCTGGCCCCATAGAATCTAGTGTAAGTCGAGGGACATACTAAGAGAGACTTGGATTTTGAGCGGAGATTTCGAACAGGATGATATTTTTGGATGAGGTCTTGGAGGTATTTAGGGCCTATACCTTGCAAACATAAGAATGTTAATGAAAGTATTTTATATTGAATACGGTATTTTATCGGAAGCCAGTGTAATTCACGCAAAAGAGGAGAAATGTGATCACGCTTTTGAGCACGTGTCACCAATCTCGCAGCTGAGTTTTGGATTCTCTGAAGCTTGTTAATTTGCACATCAGGAAGTCCATACAAAATGCTGTTACAAAAATCAATGCGTGACATTACATGTGCATGGACGAGTCTTTCTGTTGGCAATAAAAACTTACTTGGCAAGAAGTACAGCAGCTTTGGATAGTATAATTTTTTAGAAACTTTTTACTTCGAAGTACTGCGCTGATGGAAAAATAAATCGCTTTTTAACCCCCAAAATTTGAATCTGAGCCGTACACTTCTCATAGTGTGTATTCCAATGCAGATTATTCTTCCTGCGTGGACATAACCGCTCCAGATTTTCGGCAATATCGCTACCACTTTTTGAAATGAAATTTTCACAGGTTAGTTTTTTGGTATATATCTACAACTATATAGGATTGAAACAAACAGTGGGTTCCAATTATCAAACATATACAGACCCTTTAAAGGAATGATGAACACTTTACTTTTGTATAAAGAACTATAGAAAAACATCCTAAAACTGAATAGTTAAATTGTTTGTTAAGCTTTTAGAAACCATTCATTTCTGTATAATCACAATACACCCAGACATCGCTAATATGGTTCATTTATTTAATCAAATTTTGTTTAGTAAAAATGTCAACAAAAATAACATGAAACAGAAATTTAGTTTTGTTTTTAGAAATTGGGATTCTATTTTAACAAAAGAAACATTGGAAAATGACCTTAACATTGACCATTTTGGGTTAATGGAAGTAGGTGAAATCTTGCAGACATTTGCGGCCGCTAAGGAACCAAGACTAATGGAAGCCGGGCGGCAATTGTACGATTACAAAGGTAAAATGGGTAAACTTACAATTTCTGATTAGAGAAGAGGAATTAGCGAAATCCAAATGTATACCCCCTACAACCCACCCCCCCCCCCCCAAAAAAAAAAAAAAAATTATATAAAACTCACACTGAACTAGAAGACCACAAATTTGAATGGGAAAAAACAGGAATTCCTGTTTAAACAGGAAGATTCTCATGCCTGTATACAGGTAGAGAGTAGCACCAGGAGGTCAGAACTTTCGAGCTCGATAAAGACAACCAACTCGCATGGAAGCACTGTTTGTTTTTCTCCTGCATGTTATATAAACACAATTCTGTTGCCTTCAAACTGGTACCCACCTGTTCACTGATCCCCGTACCTCCGTATACACAGATAGCGTTCAGCCCCAGTGGCTTGGTGAACTTCTTACATTCCTTGTAGATCTGCATGGCAAGCTCTCGGGTAGGGGTCAAAATCACAGCTGAGGGAGGTCAAAAGTCAAAGGTTAACAGAAAGAATCATAAGAACACTGAGATATCCAGGCCTGATACTTCACAGAGGCAAGAGAGGTAACCTTTGCTTCTGGTCATTGCTTTGGTGCCCCTTGAAATGTTCCAATAGAAATTGACAATTTCTTCATAGAGGTGCCCTTTACCAAGGAGAAAACGCCTTGGTGCCCTTGCCCTTTTAAAAATGAAGCATCTGGCCTGGAAATCTTGTCATATACTAGACCCAGTAACTGGGGCGCTGTTCTCCTTTTTCAAAGTTTTGACATCATCGGTCGTACTAGCGCCCCAGCTTGTCGTTGTATTTTCCCCGAGGGATCTTCAATTTAGCGATCCAATGCTCGGCAGTATCCTTGGGTGCCCTGCCTTAACCGTGATGACCACGCGGTTGAGGTAAGGCACCCGTCTAATAGTCCAAATTGAAGATCCCTCGGGGAAAATACAACGACAAGCTGGGGCGCTTGTACAACCGATGATGTCAAAATTTCAAAAAAGGAGTACAGCGCCCCAGTTACTGGGTCTAGTCATATACAAGAAGCAGGGATGTGTGGTAAGATCGCTGTATCTACCTTTCTTTCAACATTGCAGGTGCTGCCAATATCCATTGCCAAATTATTTGAATTCACTTCATTTATGAAATGGCTTCATTTTGTTGTTGATAATCATTGCAAAAAGTCAGAATATGGGTTTTGATGCATTGCATGTTGAGGTTTCAATATATATTCAGTTTGCCGTAACACCATGTGTATTCTACTTTCTTCCTGTGTAGATTTGTTCTTTGAGAACTAGTCATGCTATTTATTCTACTGCCGCAGAGTAGATTTCGGAATTCGTGCAACTACTTAGTTCTGAAAAGAACTGTCCTGCTTATTAACTACTACCCGGGGGGAGGTAGGAAATTGGCCGGGACTACTACTTTTGCTTAGTGGATCGAGGGGACTTCTCATTATTAACTTCACTGCCCCGGAGTGAGTTCTAAATTGGTCTCAACGTTTCGACTAGCCTGCTCTAGTCATCGTCAGGAGACTGAAGAGTGTTTGAGATGCTGTTCTCTTTATAGGGATTCAGAGGTTTCAGTGTAGTAGCATAAATAGCAAGACAAGTTCTCAAAGAACAAACCTACACAGCAAAGTAGATATACACACAAGGTGTTTTCACAAACTTACATAACAAGTCAGAAGACAAGATTTTTTAGAATTCTGAGTTTTTAACAAACTGTTTTAAGTTAAAATCTCAAGGAAGTAAGATATGCAGGTGTTGACGATCACAGTACATCTGTCTTACCAATGGCTCCTTCATTCATCTCAAGTGGATCTTGATCCATGATGTGTCTGAACATCGGCAGTAGAAACGCTATGGTCTTACCACTACCAGTCTTGGCAATACCGATGAGATCACGACCAGACATCACTGCCGGGATTGCCTGCGCTTGGATCGGTGTAGGCTTCTCGTATTTATTCCTGAAATTATTTTTTGAAAGATTCAAAGATTAATTATGACTAAACAGAACTCTTCCAGAGGTCAACAACATTTAACAGACCATTATCAACTAGACAGTGTTGGAGTAAAGCTGATTTTTATTCTGCCTGACATTTGACCTTGAGTAACACTGGACTAACCCCTTAGTAGCAGTACTTTTAAAAAAAATTGCAAACAAACTTCCACAAATATTGACTGCGGTCAAGGCATACACATGTTTAAAGCTGACTTCCCAAACATTTCAAGGTCAGAAGGTGTGTTGTAACCATTATAAATCTGGGCTTGAAATTTACACTGGACCGCAGGCCCGAGGCCAGTGATTTTAGCATCGGGCCAGTAAACTCATGACCGAACAAGTCCGGCGGTCTTGTATTTTTCAATTGAATATTACAAGTCCGGCAGTCTTGTATTTTTCAATTGAATAATAATATGAAACTGTGTAATATCTTTAACAACAGAATTGATGTTCAAATATTGACTTCAAATCTGATAAATCTATTTCAGTTCTGTTGAGCATCGAAGTATACTTACCAATATGAAGCAAATGAGATAATTCTTGTCTTACTGCTTGTTTAAATCAAAATGGTTGACATGTTAAACCAAAAATTTTGAGCTAAAAGCCCTGTGGTCTTGTGAATTTTCTCCCCAAATTTGAGCCCTGCATACGCACAATAAGGCATATTTTATCGGCCCTGCCAATAAACAATTAGATCCGAAAAACTGGGCCAAGGTTAAAGTAACGCAACTTACTTCTTAAGGACAGAGAGGACCTTGTTGGATACTCCACACTGCACCCAGGCTTCTATGGGTTTGGGACAACCTTTGCCTCTCACTTTGATCCCTTCTAGGTCTGCTCTCTTCACATCAGCCTCTGAGGATAAATCAGGGTAAATTGAGGGTACAGTGAGGGTAAATTGAGGGTAATGTGAGGGTAAATTGAGTGTAAAGTGAGGGTAAAGTGAGGGTAAACCGAGGGTAAAGTGAGGGTAAACCGAGGGTAAATTGAGGGTAAAGTGGGGGTAAAGTGAGGGTAAACCGAGGGTAAATTGAGGGTAAATTGAGGGTACAGTGAGGGTACAGTGAGGGTAAATTGAGGGTACAGTGAGGGTAAATAGAGGGTACAGTGAGGGTAAATTGAGGGTAAATTGAGGGTACAGTGAGGGTAAATTGAGGGTACAGTGAGGGTAAATTGAGGGTAC